>CP125978.1:444722032-445004537 GCA_030063025.1 Avena longiglumis
TGCGCTATCCACATCCGGAGGTATATGGGACCCCGAGCCAGAGCTTGATTCATTCTTATTTCGGGGCCACAAACTAGTTTGAGGTTTTATTTACGATCCGCATTTATGCCATGTTTTACCGCTTTATTTACGACAGCGAGGTAATCGCACATCGTATTGTTTAGGATCGACCACGATTTCGCTGGTGTCGACAAGCCCGCTTGGGGTTCCTCCCGCTCACACCATTCCCGCCAAACCTTGAGGCCGTCTCGAGCTTGCTTACTCCGCTATGGTTCTACTTAAGGGGCCCCCAAATATTTCAATCGTGATTGTTCAGTGAAAGCCTCGTTGGGTTTTGATTTGGTTTTTCCGAGGTTGATCGAGCGTGTCTATTGGTGCACCCCGCCGGTAAAACTTTCTCAAGCCGTGTCCATGGATATGGACGACTTGGAGCACGTGATCTCGAACATAGACAAGCATAACTAAAGTTTATCGCTATAAATTTGACTTATAATGACTAGTAATTAGCTTCACTATAATGGAATGGCTAATTAATACTGCCCACAATTGCTTGTTTGTTTGTCGCCATGCACAATTGTACCGACTAGTAAGTATTGCAACTACAACGAAATGGTGAATAAAAGTACCAACAACTGCCGGGTTTTGGGTTTTCTCATGCTATCTCAGATTCGATTAGTAATTGTTGCAACTATAACGGAATGTTTAACTAAAGGGCCCATCGCTACTTTATCGTGACGATTCACTAAACCTGACTAGTAAAGTGCCGCAACTATAATCGAATAAGTAAAACCGCAATCGTGTGAGTTCTCGGTTGCCTTCCCTGCTTGGTCTCGAGGGGAGACACCAGATGGGTTTGATTGGTGATAGCTTTAGGATGGATCCGTTAGGTCATTCTTATCCTCTCGATATCCGCCATTGTATCGAGTCTCTATAGGTTGTTTAGTGTATGTTGTCACGCCGCCCACCATACCTATGTAGGCGAGGACCGAATTATAGCCTCGCTGCAATCGCCTCGATCGACGCCCTTCTTTTTCTGCTTTGCCTTTGTCGGCACCCCCTTTTGTTAAGGTGTTTTGAGATCGACGTTAGGTGGTTACCCTTCCGCTTGGCTCAGGGTTATGGACGCCATTGGTTATTCTTCAGGGCTCTTAGCCCCATTTGCATCTTGTCCGTAGTCGGACGCCCCATCGTTTTCAAGGTGATTTGGATCTTTGTACCGTATATTTGTATTCTTGGCTCTTTGAGTCGCTGTTGTATATATCTGTTCCGTGGGTCCCATCGAGGACTGTTGTGTAATGTTATTACTTCGTTTTCCACCCGCACGAAAGTGCCTGGTGGGCACCTTTGAATCGTTTCTATGCGGGTTTGGTGAATTTTGCCCAAACTTGCATAGGTCCGATTCTGAGGGTGTTACACCGATCCCTCCGATCGGCCACAAAAAATAAAAAGCAGTGATCTTACGACAAGCAGGTCATGCAGTCGTGGTAGGGAGATTCCCTGCCATTGTAGAGCACAAATAAGGTGTACACCGTCCTTGACTAATGCAATCAAAAAGGGGGCCGATTCAGGCAATCGGCCCAAATTATTTTTGTTACCCTCACCAACTGTTTGCCCCGTGTTTGGCATCGATTTAGCAGGTGACAGAAAGCTAGGGTATGGGTTTACATCCGCTGATGAGCTAGAGGAGATTGACATCAGTCCTGGGGATAAGCCACGACCAACATTTATCAGCAAGAAGTTAGATCCAAATCTGCGGGGTCCGATGATAGCTCTGTTGAAAGAATACCTGCGGATCGCTTTGGGACTATGAGATGCCCGGTTAGACAGAGCATCATTGAGCATTGACTCCGGCTTAGGAAGGATTTCGCCATTCCAGCGAAAGCACGACAGATGAAGGCCGAAATTTTGGAAGAAGTCAAGAAAGAGGTCGAGAAAATGTTGACACCAAGTTAATCGCCATGCGCTTATCTTGAGTGGATTTCTAGTATCGCACTGAGAGAAAAGGATGGCCCATTGGCGTGTTGCCATAGATTTTCGCGATCTCAATAGAGCTACCCAAAGGATGAGTATCCGATGCCAGAGCGTGAGACGTTAATCAACGCAGCGCTGGTCATAAGATCTTGAGCTTCATGGATGGCAATGCCCATACAACCAAATTTTATGGCTAAGATATACACAAGACTGCATTCAGAGTCCTGTGTTCGGGGTTGTTTGAATATGTAGTCATGACATTTGGACTGAAGAATGCCGGCTCCACATACCAAAGAGCTATGAATTACATTTTCCATGATCTGATCGGCAAGCTGGTTGAAATTTATATCGATGACGTGGTGGTCAAGTCTGCTTCATTACAAGGACACTTGGACGATCTGCAAAAAGTCCTGGACCGAACAAGGAAATTCGGGCTACGGATGAATCCAAAGAAGTGTGCCTTCGGTGTGACGGCCGGTCAGTTCCTGGGTTTCTTGGTCCACGAACGCGGAATTGAGATCGGCCTGAAAATTCAAGAGGCAGTGCGAACAATGAAGCCACCTACCACGAAGAAAGAACTGCAGTCTCTCATCGGCAAGATCAACTTCGTCAGAAGATTCATCTCCAACTGTCGGGAAGAATAGAGCCGCTCATGGACCGGTGAAAATTAAGTCGATGAGGAGTTCCGCTGGGGACGTAACAACAACGAGCCTTCGACGAGATCAAAGAATATCTAACGAAACCGCCAGTGTTGGTTCCTCCCCAGCCGGATCGGCCATTCTACATTTACTTGTCCGTGGCTGACACGTCCATCGCCTCGGTGGTGGTGCAAGTTTATGATGGTCTAGAGCGAGTGGTGTTTTACATCAGCAGAAGGATGCTGGATGCAGAGACAAGGTATCCTGAGACCGATAAGTTGTGCATCTGCCTGTTTTTTACCTGCACCAAGCTGCGCCACATCTTGCTCTCAGCAGAGATTATCATCATATGCAAATCAGATGTCATAAAACACATGTTGTCGGCTCCTATGTTGAAAGGCCGACTGGGCAAATGGATGTTTGCATTGTCGGAATTTGACATCCGGTATCAACCCGCGAAAGCGGTTAAGGGTCAGGCATTGGCCGACCTTATTGCTGAAAGAATCAACATCGATATAGCAACTGTCTATACGGCGGCTATGTTTTTGATGGATCGGTTTGTGACGATGGTTGCGGCATCGACATTCTACTCGTGTCGCCTGGGCAACATTTTCCTTCTCCATCGTGTTATCTACCGCACCAACAACGCCGCTGAGTATGAGGCGATACGCAGGAATGGAGTTGCTCATCAAGCCGGAGCGTAAGCAGGAAATTTTGAGACTCCAAGTTGGTGATTTCCCAACTCACGGAGGAATACAAGTGAGAGCGAGTCACTCTTCCCATTATGGCTGCAATGCCGTGAGCTTATGGCACAGTTCCAAGATATAAACTTCACCGATCCCGCGATCGCGAATACCGAGGCGAATGATCTTGCACAATGGTTTCGTGCTACAAGGACGTAGGTAGGGAGCTGATGTTCAGTACGCCTCGAGGCTGACGATCGAGAGCCGATATCTTCAATTACTTGAAGGATTCGCCTGGGGCACCTAAACGGATAAGGTACAAGGCCATGAAGTATGTGCTTATTGGCGGCGACATGTTTCTGTGACTCGAGGGTTATTGCTCAAATGTCTGGGGCCAACCGAGGCCAATCGGCTCCTACACGAGGTACAATGGCGCTGTGGAACTCACCAATCGGCTCACAAGATGAAATGGTTGATCAGCGATCGTGGTTTTACTGGCCCACCATGCTTGAGGACTGTTTCAAGTACTACAAAGGGTGTCAAGCCTGTCGAAATTTGGGAAAATTCAGATGGTACCACACAAGAATGAACCCCATCATCAAGCCTTGGCCATTCCGAGGTTGGGGCATGGATATGATTGGCAAGATCAATCCTCCATCAGGCAAAGGCCACATGTGGATTTTGGCCATTACTAATTATTTCACTAAATGGGTGGAAGCTGTCCCTATGAAGTCAGTGAACTCAAAGGATGTTATCAATTTTGTGAAAGAACACGTCATTCATAGATTCGGGATTCCCCAAACTATCACGACCGATGGAGGTTCGGTCTTCATTTCTCACGAGTTTAGAAAGTTCTGTGAGGACACGGGGATTAAGCTGATTCGATCATCTCCATACTATGCTCAAGCAAATGGGCAAGTCAAGGCCCAACCGAGCCTTATCAAGTCGATCAAGAGGAAAGTCGATGAGCACCCTAGGCGTTACGAGGTTTTGTCGAGGCTTTATGGGCTTATCGCATGTCATGTCATGGAGCGATAAAACCTCGCCATACCATCTAGTCTCGGACAAGAAGCCGTATTGCACAGGAGATTACGGCTGGATCAAGACGTGTCACTTTCGAGCGATCTAACAACCAAGAATATGCGGCGTTAATGAGTGACGTTGTTGAGGATTTAACCGAGCTTAGGCGTGGTCGCCGAGAAAATCAAAGAGAACAAGGCCAAGGTAGCTCGTGCATATAATAAAAGGTGAGACCAAAGGAGTTCCACGTTGGCGATCCGGTATGGGAAGTCAGACCATTGGGGACTAAGGACGCGATATGGTAAATGGTCTCCAAATTGGCACGGGCCATACAGGGTCGATCAAGTTTTAAGAGGGAACGCGTACATGCTTGAGGAGCTGGACGGCGTGAAATTCCCAGTGGCTGTCAACGGTCAACATCTCAAGAAATATTTCCCAAGCATGTGGGATGATGGACAGTGAAATGTGGGGGCCGATACATGAAATCGGCCAAATAAAAAACAAAATATATAGCCAATGCACAAATATCGACTCTAGAGGTTCAAATCTGTTACTGGCAGGTGCTTTACATGAACGAAGCCATCAAGGAATGCCTCAAGGCGTGGAGGGCGTTAGCACGGACACGATCCACCTCGGCGATCTCGGCCGTCATCTTCGCCCTGCTCACTAGCTGCTTGTTCAGGGCACGTATTTCTGCCAGATCGGTCTTCAGTTGAGCTTTGAGGCCTTCTGCTTCGTCTTGGGAACGGGCGATGGATGCTTCCTTGTCGCGAATGAGCTGTTTAGTCGCGTGGACCTTCTCTTCAAGATCTTCCAACTCCCTTTTTAAGGATGCGAGCTCGGCGGTACTGGCAGAGGTGTCAGTTTTGGCATCCAGAGACGCCTTTTTCGTTGAGCCGACGACACCTACGCAATATTGGCCTTCGGAAGTTGGGCGCGCAGATTGATCCTTTCACGAGCTAACTTCACCCTTGACCCGTAGAAAGACAGAGTTACAACTGGCCAAAGCTTCACCTGCAATGCTATTGGGAGTTGGTCCTTGATTTCGGCAAGAACGCTCTTCACTTCCTCAGAACCCTCGATCAACTCCTCGATCGGGGAGGACAACAAGGCTTTAAGACGCTAATTGAGGTAGAACAGCCTCGCTCGTGGTTCATCGTTGGCAACAAAGGAGTTGGTTCGATGGATTCGAGGTCGAACGCAAGCCTGAAATATCACAACCCCGCAGCCGAAAAGGCGTCGATGTCGTCAACATGTAAGGAAGAGCCGAAGAAGCTAACGACTCTCCTAAGATCGAGGGTAGCGATGGCAGACAATCGGCTTGTGTGTGGTTGCTTGGCCAAAGTGGTAGTTTAAATCTGCACCTTCGGTGATTGCTAGAACCGGCTTGGTTAAAGGCATCGGCACGGCCCCGGCCTTCCCACTAGAAGCGTCGGTCGTCTGCATGAAAGGTGCTTAGCCGATGCAAATGTCGGCAGATGAAGAAACAAGTGGTAAGAGCATGAAGGGTGATGGCTTTCAAAACCTCTTGGCTCGACGAAGAAGTTTGCAGTCCCTTGCGAGCCCGCTTGGGGCTCACAGGTGGCCTCGCCTCGACTGATGCTCGGGGGGCAGTAGGTTCAGGAACCGGCCTTTTCCTGGTAGCCGATGGTGGCAAATCCGGCTGGTTTGGGATGGTGGTCCTCTCGGAGTCTGTGGAGCTCGATTTTCCTCGATTGGGTGGTGTGTCCTCGTTGGAGGTGTCTTCGACGGAAGCCTGCAAAAGAAGGAGAGCTAGTAAGCACGAGCGTGTCTGAAAGAATGAAAGATCAACCAAGGCATGGATCAGCGTACATGCGAACTTTCTGGAGAAGGGCTCCGGCGCCTCAAAGTCTTCTTGGCAGCTACGTTCGTCACCACCGTTCTTGTTTTAGTTGGAACTCGAGAGGTAGCTGGCCTTGAAGTTACTTGGTTCTTGGAAGCCGATTGTGGTGATATCGGCTGTTTCTGCATCACGACCTTTTTCAGAGGTGGCGAGTTTTTGCAGAAAAGGACCACTGGAGCTGGTGGGAAGAATTCGAAGGGGGAGCCATCACCGTGTGTAGGTTCAGGACCATCTTGTTGCTGCAAGAAGACAGAGAGAATTTGGGAGAGAAGGATGCAGCAGCAGAATGTCTGAAACCTAAAAGTTTTAATGGTGGAATAAAGCATTAATTTAGGTGTTTGCCATTAATTCTAGCATCGTGTTCAGACTGCGAGGAGTAGGCGTACCTTCAGACCAGAGACCGCTGGGTTGGTGTTGGACGATTCCGCCATCTAGCTTGCCGGCGGAGATGGATCTATGCAGTTGGGGAATCGAGGGGTTCTTGTCGCTGTGAGCTCGATCTGGTCGGTGAGCAATTGGAGATCTGGGTCGCCCTTTTTTGAAGAGGGTTGCAGGCTACCGTTTGAAACGGGAAAGTGGCTGTTCAGATATGTCTAAGTATGCGACCAAATTTAACCTTGTCAACGTTTTTTGAAAGCCGATGTTTTACCATCGGCTCTTTGGGCTTTGACTTGGTTGACTGTATGAGCGTAGCATGGTGAAAGCCGATACATTACTGTCGGCTTCTGGAACATCGACCTATTTTGACTATCGGCAAAATTGAGTTGGAAAAGCAATCTTCGAGTTGGAAAAGCAATCTTTGTTCATTCAAAAGACGATTGTTTACAATGGAGCTGATTGCTTACAAAAGGAAATCTACTACTAGTACTACTACTACTAGTTCCTAATCTAGAGGCCGATGTCGTCATTGCCGCTGGTCGTCTTATTCGCCGCTATTTCCGCCGGGCGTCTGCCTTCCGGGCCGCTGAAGAAGCGTGGGGCCTCCTCGTCCTTGTCGTCGTCTTCGTGTCCTCGCTGGACCCGGCGGAAGCGCTTCACCGTGGTACTGCTTGAGGAGGTGTCCTCCTCCACTTCCTCCTCCTCGTCGGAGGATTCGACGCCATCCTGTGACCAAGCGCCGGTGCTCTCCGCCTCAGCCTCGTCGACAAGGAACTGCAGGCCCTCCTCGCCGGTCAAGGACTCGTGCCCTCCGACCAGGTAGCAGTTCAATCCTCTCGTCCCACCATTGTGGGCGAGAGTCTCACACGCCGTTGGCGGGTGCTCCGCGTCGGCTCGGCCGCTAATCGTGTTGGAAGATTGGGAGGAAAGGGCGAAGAAGAGGAGGCCATGGCAAGGAAGAGGGTTTTTCAAGGAGGAAGAGGGTTTTTGGCTAATGGAGGAAGATGGGGACGCAAACTCGGATGAATTTAAATAAGGGGAATAGTGGGAGGCAGTTCAATGCCATAGCGGTTTCCCAGAATGTGGTGCCAAAATTTTCAAATCATGCACTGCGGAGGAGTTGAGAAGACAGGGCATCATGATGAAGGGGTGGCGTGACGATTCTGCTCTGCAACGCGTAACCCGATAAAAAAAACATCAACAGAGTGGTTTCAGAATTATTATTGCCAAAACCAGGGGGGCATGTGTTATCGCCATATTTTGGCCAAAGGAGGAGATGGGCCGTAATCAAGATGGGCTTGGAAGATACATATATGCAACGTGTTGTTGAATCGGCCTTGTGCGTGGATTTGGGCTAAATTGCCCGTGTATCTGTATATTTTAGTAGTTTCCGTTTCGGTTTAAGTAAGAGATAGAGTTGTCAGGTTATTCCAAAGATAGAAAGTCTCCGGACTATAAATATGTACCTAAGGTTATTGAGAAAAGGAGGACAATCACGTTCACAACAAACACAATCTCGGCGCATCGCCACCCCTTGTTTCTAGGGTTTCTTCGTAGTATATGTCATCTTTGCCTAGATCGCATCTTGCGATCTAGGCAGTATCTGCTTATGCGTTATCTGGTGTTACTCGTACTGAAGCCTTATTGATGGCGAGTAATACTATTATCATAGATTTGTTTAGGTTAGCATCGGTACTTTTCGCTATGATTGTTTAGTTATGCTATCTCTAGTTGTCTCGCTACCTTTGCACCTTTTCCCGGGTGTAAGGGTAGCACCTTGCTTGATCTTTATTCAGTCGATTTGATCCGTTATAGTTTTGCCTTGTTTTCCAAGGTTTAGTTTGATATCCACGTGGTCAGGCCTTGCAAACGGGTTGAACGATCCAGTAGTACGTGAGGATATGGTTTGCTAGTTCGAGAGGAGTTGTTCCGGGAATTGACTTTACGTCGGTTGTTAGGCCTTCTCTAGGGTTAGTTTTCTATCATCTTTTGTATCTACCAGGCTCAATTACATGTAGGATGTTCCAGTTACGTGGTGAGAACGTTAAACTGTCGTAGATCGATTTGACTTGTATTGATGAAGCAAAACCCCATGTTATCATAGATTTAATGCAGAACCATGGGATAATCGGCCCAGAGCCGATTCTGTGGAAACCGGGAGCCGGTCACGGCTCAATTTTACGTATACTTGTTTACCATGCGGAAACTGATCGAAGCAATCCATCACCTTCCTAACGGTATAGGTCGGTGGCACGCCTGAACCAAGCCAGGCGTGTGCGGAGTTTTGCGGCCGTTCGAGGGACCAGGGCCCACCAGCAGTTCTGAGCCTCCGGATCTTCGTGTTGCTCGTCGCTTTCACGGGTGTTTTCACAGAACAGTCCCTCCCAAGTGGAGAGATATACTTGGGCCCACTGTAATCGATATCAACACCGCTTGCAAGCATGTGGTTAAGGAGTTAATCACAAAGTGATATCGGATTACGGAACGAGTAAAGTACTTGCTGTGAACGATTGAACTAGGTATGACGCACCAAGCGATCGAATCTCGCAAGTAAAATATCGCGAGACAAGGGAATATATATATGGGATTGATTGAATCGCATCGTGGTTCATCCGATATGATCATCGATGAATGTGGAGTCAATATGGGTGCCGGACTGTTGATTATTGATAGAAGATCATGTCTCATATTCTCGAACCCGCAGGTCACACACTTAACGATCTCGACGCTAGGATAGATTGGATAATTGGTTTATGAATTTTTGTTGAGTCTCGGATGGGATCCGGGATATCACGAGAGGTTCCGAATGGTCCGAGAATAAGATTCATATAAGGCAGTTTTTGGAGTTCGAATTGTTAGGGTTAATCGGTATTGTCTAAGCTTCTAGAACCTTCCAAGGGGACCAACGTGGCCCCACCTTCCGGGAGGGGCATGGGCCTATGAGGAGTGTCTGGCCGCATTGGGCAATAAAGGCCCCATAGGGCCCAGCCGATTCCAGAGAGATTTGACTCGTTTAAATCTCGGGATAGAATTTCTAGATAAGGGAGAGTTTAAATCGTTTAAACTAGAGATAGGATTTCTAGATAAGGGAGAGTGTAAATTGTTTAAACTAGAGATAGGCTTGGAGGAGGGCAAGGCTGGCCGCCTCTATATAGAGGGTGGTGCCTCCCCTCACTACACACCTCCTCCAAGCCCTAGTAGCCCCGCCTTCCTCTCTCCTCCCGACTTTGTGGGCGAAGCCCTGCAGAAATTCTCCACCATATACACCACGTCGTGTTGTAGATCCAATCTATCTCTCCACCATACTCGCTGGTCCGAGGAAGGAGGAGACGTCGAGGTGCTGCACGTGTGCATCTCACGGAGGCACCGCCACTTGTGGTGCTAGATCGGATCGGATCACGAGGAGGAGAAGCGAGTACGACTACATCACCCACGTTCCGACGAACGTTCCGTTGTGCGAATCTTCAAGGGTATGAAGATCTAATCCAATCTCTCTCGTTGTTTTCATCTCCTAGATTAGATCTTGGCTTTCCCTCTGTTCGCATCCGTAGAAAATTTTGATTTACTATGCCGCGAAACCCTTCAGTTGCACCATATATATTGTATTTTTGGTTTACATAGATTTTTTAGATGATATATCTATTTTCTCATATATCTATTTGCTCACATACATTGATTTTGCTCATATATCTATTTGCTCACATATGTAGGATGGAGAACGAATCTATTCTCAATGGGCATTACGATTCAAGGCACCGTGGTATGTTCATGGCGGAGAAGAAGAAAGTTTTCAAATTGTTGCACCTAAGGTTGCATGAGGTGCATAGCGAGAAGATGCCTTATGACGAGCGGTACACGCCTTGGGTCAAAAGGACTGACCTCCTTCCTTTTGTCCAGCTTGTGTCTCGTTCGGCGCCACATATGAACCCATGTTTGATCACGTCTCTTGTCGATAGATGGAGACCCGAGACACATTCATTTCACCTCCCTTGTGGTGAGATGACGGTGACTTTGCAAGATGTCTCCATGATCCTGGCGCTTCCCATCAAAGGACAGCCTATTCTTATGAGCACAGATTCGAAGAATTGGCGTGAAGGGATGACGGTTAATTGGTGATGCGCCAACAACCGAGAAGATGTCCACTGGGGGTACCTACAAATGGATACAAGATCATTTTAAGAAGTGCCCCGAGGATGCCGATGATGTGGTGGTTGATACGTATGCTCGGGCATATTTGTGGTACGTTATTAGTAGGACTCTTTTCTCGGACGGCACAGGAAGAAACACATCCTACATGTGGCTTTGTCTATTTATGTTATGGGACTCTAAGCACAGCTGGGGTTCGGCCGCTCTCGCTTATTTATATCGACAGGTATATATGTGGCTCTTCTTATATTTGCATCGCTCCTATATTGTTTGAGTTTGGTATTTACATAGCTCTCTCTATGTTCAGTTGGACGAGGCGTGTTATAGGACAAACAAAGGAGCATGTATTGGTGGGCCCATGTTGCTACTCACGATATGGTCGTGGTGTCGCATTCCGGTTGGGCGCCCCATCCACAGGACGGAACAACCATGGGGCAATGTCGGTGGTACCCGTATTCCGCGGCCTACATGGGCTTACTTGTGGGATAATACCGAGCCATTCCATGGTGAATCTGAAGAATGTTATTTGAGATATACTAACCAAATTGACTTGCTAACTCCGGAGAAGGTAATCTATTCTTTTGTGTTCTAATTGCCACATGTACTTCTACTTGTATGGACCAACTCGACATGCTAATTTTGTATTCCATGTAGGTGGAATGGGAGCCATATGGAACTCGAGGGCACGTGGGTACTGTTGTTTGGTTCGACCTGAACCCCAAGTGTCTCGAAGAAGCACATCTTTGGATGATGCGGGTTCCGTTAATATGCGTCTATGATGTTGAATGGCACCTTCCAGATCGAGTGATGATGCAGTTTGGTTTATTTCAGCTCACCCCTCCGCCATATAAGGACACTAGCATAGTGTTGCACGGGCGAGTGATCTATATAGCTTAAGATGGTAATTGCTTATGTGTGTCATCATAGTAATATCAATGATGGTGAATTTGATTGTAGACTGGACAAGATCAAGCAGAAGAAGGAAAAGAATTGGGCTTCAAGACATCACAAATACGGACAGAAGTGGTTTACGAAGATTGCGGAGATAGAAGAACCACATAGAGTCCAACCTTCGGAGCAACCACACGATGGTGAAGCGTTCAATCGCTATCTTGTTTGGCTTGGTAAAGTGTCTTGTTTGTACCTACAACCTTCGGCTTTTACCTCTAATGACATAGTGGAGGACGATTATCCGGCTTACGACCAGATGGCCAGACTAGAGTACACCAGACTTGTCAGAGGTGGAAGGGGAACAAATACCGCCGGGGTTATCCGCTTTGTGGTAAGTGCTGCCTTACGGACATATGATTGAAAACTAAAACAAGAGGAGGCTGCTGGTTTATTTCTTGTTAGCGTGAGGAGGTCTCAAAACATGTGGAGGCTGCTGGTGAAGTACTGAAACACCCTTCGGGTAAACAATCTGAGTCGGTACTTCGAGAGTTTGTGGAGGTATGCGCAAATATCTTTTTTTGCTTGCATGTTAAAGTTTGTGTGTGCTGAAATTTTCTAACATGATTCACAATGTCATAGCATACCAAGCTTTGGGAAGTGGCTTGGGTATTTTGCTTGGTTGTCGTACCGCCGAGGCCACCGTGCCGACAAGGTTGAGGCGATCATCAAATCTTGAGGACATGGAAGAGGAAGAGGAGGGTGAAGACGGTGAGGAGGAAGAAGAGGGTGAAGACGGTGAGGATGAAGGAGAGGGTGAAGACGATGAGGAGGAAGAGGAGGGTGAAGACGAGGATGAGGTAAAGAATTTCTAACTCCGATGGTTCCTTGTTGTGTTGTGTTGGAACCTTCAATAAGTGCAGCCTTTTCATTTTAAAACGTAGGATGCTTCCGATGGTGATTGTAACATCCCAAAAATATCAAACTTAGATCAACAAAACACTAATCCTAAAGTTTAGGGTTAACAAAAACTTTTCTAAATCAATTCATGAATGCATGTATATGTGTATGCATGAATTTTGAAATTCTTTAAAACCACCTTGTTTGTGTGATCCCTTGCTTGTAAAATGTTTCTTAGGTGAAAAGAACATCATCTAAAACATTCCCCACACTTTTCCTAAAGAAAAATATTTCAAAACAAATATATTAAGTGAATGGTCATTTTGACCAATTTAACTCCCATGCCTACTTTGGTTGTCTCAAACTTTCAAAACCTAATGAAACTTTTCTCGGATCTTTGCACCCTTGAATGTACTCATAACAAAGTATCAAGGCCCACTTTGTGATCATCCGAAACTTTCAAATGCATAGTTTAAATGGCAATTCAAAATTGAATCTTCTTCATATGGGAAGATCCCACTTTTTCAAAACCCACTCAAATAAGCTCAATTTTCAAAACCCAAGCATCTGCAGACTCACCAGAACCAATCTAGCAAACCCACCAAAAATCATTTCAAAATTCAAAACTTGATTTCATGCGGCCATTTCATCAAACAAAGTTGAGACACAAATCAAACAAAACCACAAACACTATAGTGTGCAGTTTTGAGCCTAACTTGTTCCCTAGTTATCTCACACAATCCAAGAGATCATCTAGCAAGGTTAGACCAGCACTAGCACCCCTGAGCTTTCCATTGCCATTAATGGTGAACAGCAAGCAACCCCATGTCACCCCAATGTGGACAGAGCTAGGAGCAGCAGAAGCCTAGCCAAGCATGTCCGGGAGGCAGCCCACCGCCCATCGCCACTGTCCGTCTCGTTGCAAGCCCTCGACCACGCGCACAAGACACGCCACCATGTCGAGCGGCGCCAGAGCGCCACACGACCATCACCACGCTGCACCGCCGCCTCACCGCACACACGATCACCACCGACCCAGAGACCGCCAGACATCCCGCTTAACGCCGCGCCATACAACACCGCCCGCCGTCGAGAACGCCGCCTCTGCCGCGCAGAGCACCGCCCGTTCCAGACCAAACCACACCGCCCCATGCCTCGCGACCATGTCGTTGAGCATCGCCAGGAGACACAACACCGTCCCCTACCCTTGCCCATGCCATTAGCTACCTATAACGTCGCCTCCGACGAGCTCACCTTGCGCCCCGACGGTCCCCTCGCTCGACTATAAATAGAGGCCACCCCCGCATGATTTCTTCACCCCATCTCACTCCCCTCTCCTCACTGATCGTGCCACACCATTCTCAGAGCAAGGCGAGCACCACCTCGGAATTTCACCGAGCCCGCCACCGGAGAAGAAAGGAGCCAGAATTGAGCCGCCTGGGAGAAGCCACCGGTACCAGGAGGTTCGCCGTCGACTCGACTTCGCCCGCCCGCCGACCTCGCCTGTACCCGGTGAGCCCCCAACCCTCACTCGCGCTAGGTTTCGTTCTCGCCGGCGTCGACGATGACCCTCACCTGGATTAGAACAAGATCGAACGAACCACGTTGCCCCATACCGCTTCGCCCAGCCCGTGTCACCGACGAGTGGGGACACCCACTTAAGCAGCCAGGAGCATCAAGGCTTAGCAGGCCGCCCGTTAGAATTTCCTTGCAGCCCAAAGAATTCAAATTAAATCTTTTCTTTTTAATTTCAAACACACTTCTGTACCCAACTTCAAAAATCAACCCAGATCGATTTAGTGCACCAAATTAGATGAAACCAATTTTGTTGGAAAGATCTGTGAATGCTTAATCCAAGACCATTGGATTCATGTCATTTGGATCTGTAGATCACCCATAGCAAAAATAACAAGGCAAAAGCTTTTCTGCATTCAAACATTTTTCAAATTTAAACCATAATAGCTTTTGAGTTGATTCCAACTCTCAAAAATCACATTCAACCATACCTTTCAGAATATATAAAAATATATATAGGTTACTTGCAGAAATAATGTTCAAGGAATAAAATAATGCTTCATAAGCATTTCTAGCCACTTTAATTAATTAAAATAAAAGGGTAAAACCTTATTAAATTGTGACACCACTTTAAATCACATTCCCATGGACTACAATATGTGGTGATGACATGTGTCAACATGATCCCATGTTTAGTTTGGAGAATATTAAATCTTAAGTAGTTTTTCAATGAGTATAAATTACTTTTCTAAAATAAAAAGACTTAAACCAATCCTTAACCTTGTAATGTTAGAGATGATGCTAGATCATCTATAGGACCCTTGTGTGTGATGATTGCAAGTAGTTAAGTATTGATTGGTGATTGTGTACCTCGTATTTATTCATAGACGCTAGTACCGACCAAGGATACGAGGAGGAAGGAGGATACTACGAAGACGGCCGAGGAAAACTTCAACCACCGCCTCGACAAGGCAAGCTTTACTATGCAAGCTATACTAACCAAGTTGACCAATGCCAGCTAACACTTGCAAGATACTATACCTATGCAAGCTTATATTGACATTGATTGCAAGCCTAATACCACTAGTGATTGTGCAAGCTAACCCTTGCCAGATACCCTATTGTTGCCACAAACCCATGCTTGTGATATGATTACTATATGCCTTAAGCGTATGTGACCATACCCACTTGCTAAACCCATCCTAGTTTTATGGCAAACTTCTTACTTTATTTCTTTATCAAAGCTTACTTGGAGCCTACTTAAGAGTTTGGTAGATATTAGACAGTTGTGCCGAAGGTTGCATAAAGAGCATAAAATTTGGCCTAAGCTAGAAACCTTGATATCAGCCTAGGATATAAGGTTGGACTTAGTTGAAACTCCACTAGTTATCACCCCTCTATTAGTACTACCCCACCTGTAGATGCTAGTGCTAAGCATAAAACTTGATCAACTTTAGGTGGGAATACTTGGTGGAAAAATGGTTACGAAAACCTTGCAATGATGGATCATTCTATTGAAATGTTTTGGACATGTGTTTCCAAACACTTGATGATTTTGGTGATGAAAATGTTGAGGCATGAGCCTTAGCCCTTTATAAAACTGATGGTTGTCTGGATGCGATACCATTCCAATTTTATCGCATAAACCACAATACCCGAATATTGGGTAGGGCTTGACTGGAAACTTATGTACCTTAGTATTAGTTCCCTCACGGCCAAGGTCCGAGATGAGGCTACCTTGTGAAGATCGTCCACCTGTGCAGTACCCAAGATGACAACTGGTCATGGTTGGGAGGCCAAACTCACAGGAGAGGTGCTTATACTAGGGCGTGTAATTGAAAGGTTAGGATTGATTATCCGCATCTTGAGTATGGTGAATTCAGGATTTGTTCTGACGGATGTATCGAATGTTGTGGTGAAAGTGTACAATCTCTGCAGAGTGTCAAACTATTCGAATAGCGGCGTCATGATTATGGACGATTGAGTGGCCATACTGTTCCCCCGTCAGACCCTTTTCAAAATGACTTGTGAAATGAGTTGAGACTTTGACTTGACCACAACAGAGTTGTGACCTGAACTACAAGATCCCACTTAGTAGTTATAAAATTTGTGACCATCTTTGGAACTTAGTAGTTATAAACTGCTTTTGCAAAACAACCCTAGAGCCTAGTGCCCTATTATCCAAAAACCCTTTACTTGTTAGTATTAGTTTGCGAGTACTTAAAGAGTACTCATGGCTTTGTCCCTGCTATTCCCATGGCCGACTATGAAGATGAGTACCGGAGGATGGACCCGTGAAGGTTACGACAACTAGGATCATCTCCCATCGTCGATTGCCCGTGACCTCAAGATGGAGCCTCGCCTCGCCACCGTTATTATTACGTATTCCGCTGCTTGATGTTGTATTAAGGACTGGATCATGAGATCCCTATTTGTGTAAGAACTTATGTATCGTTGTAATGGATGAAGTACTATGGTATCCAATTACATTATGTCTACAAAAATGGTAATCCCGGATTGCGATATGGCATAACAGGCATCTAGGATTAAAAATCCGGTGTTGACAAGTTGGTATCGAGCCATCCCGACCATAGGAGACCCTAGTTAGATTGGATTGAACCAAAAACTTAGTTTCAAAACTCAAGAACAAAACTATTTACAAAACTTATTCTAATTCTTACCTCTTTAATTCATTAATAAACTCCATGTTCCTCAAAAACTCTTGCAAAAATATAAAATTTTGACACACTTGATCACTTTGCTAATCTACTCATCCTCTATTTTTATAGATGGACGTGAAGTCTGACAAGTTTTACCAACTCGGGAATGGAGGAGACCTTATCTTTGAGAGGGATCCGATCAGCTTTTGAACTTCGGAGCGCGCATCCTGAGTTCTTGAGCTCACTCAATGATCAAGGGAGAAGATCTGCAGTGGCTAATTGTTGCAAGTCTCCGAGGAAAGATTGAACCTCCCACTGCGGAGGGAATTCAGTTACCTTGAGGGAAAACAATCGCTTGATGGACTTGCGAGCAATGCAGAAGCTCTTTCTCGTCTGTGGGAGAGCATCAATCGATCAAGGGTACTCGCTTTGAGTTTTGCCCAAGACGTGATGCAAATGGTCAACCACCGAAGCCCCATACCACCCCGAAATGAAGACTCAATTGGACCACCTTAGCTTCATGATGTATGATCGTCGCCAGAACCGGAAAACTAAGTGACTATTGCAACCACAAGTCGCCATCATCAAGAAAGGATCGGACCATCGCCATGCTAGCAAAGGATCGCAAGTCTCGCCGCCACCGACAAGAAGGAGCGCATTATTGCCCGTCTTCGCCATCGCATCTCATCTCTGGAAGAGACCATCCATGAGAGAGACATGCAGTTAGAGGAAAGGGAGAATGCCGGAGAAGATCTTCGTGGAGACCCTTACTCCTACCACAGCGATGAGGATGATTTTCTTGAGGATCAGGCCATGGACTTCTTCACCGATGAGGATTATTTCGCCTTCATCGATGATGCGGAAGATGATGAAGCCACAGACTCCGAGCAGTAGTAGCACTGAGCACTAGCGTAGTGAGTAGTAGTCGGTCCCACTATATCGTAGTTCCCAGAATGGTTCTTAAAACCATCTGTTTTGCTTTGTTGTGGTGTGTGTTGTACTGTGTGCTATGAGTGAATGAATGAGCAAGTTGCTAGAAAACTTGAGTCAAACTCTAAAAACTTTTCAAAGACCCAAAACCTTAGAAATTTCCCTCTTTTCTCATGATCTATATCAATCTTCAGATGCCACGTGGAGGAAGTGGTTCAGCCCCGGACCCGATGTTGCAGATCCTGCAAATGTTGACTTCTGACCGCTGTCGAAAGAGCGAACGTCAACCTAGCCACTCTGCAAGATAGCCCAGCTAGCCCACAACAACCAAGGCCATGGAAATCAGGACAACCACGGATCTAAGCTCAAGAATTTACAGAATACCAACCCACCCGTTTTCACCAAGTCAGAAGAACCCCTAGACGCCGATGATTGGCTGCAAACTATGGAGAATAACTTGGAAGTAGCCGGAGTAGAAGCCAACGAGAAAGTCTTGTTCACCACTCATTATCTAGCCGGAGATGCCAGAGCATGGTGGAAGAGTGTTCGTGCAATGACCGAGGCCAAATGATGACCGGAGGAATTCAAGGTCAAGTTTAGCGTAACCCATGTGCCGCCAGTTTGATCAAGAGAATGAGAGACGAGTTCAGAATTGAAGCAAGGAAGGATGATAGTAGAATACCGTGACAAATTTTTGTCATTAGCTAGGTATGCCCGGATGAGATAGACACGCCAAGAAGAAATAAAGATTCTGAATGGTCTGCATGACGAGATGCGCAGTGTTAGTCAATATTCCCTTTGTCGATATTGAAGCCCTTGTCGACTCGCTATCCAGATGGAAGGAAAGATCAACCAAGCCAATGAGAACCGCAAGCGTCGCATGATGCATCAACCAGAACCCATCGACCCCAAAGTATCGCCCAACCCATCTCCGTGATTTGCCCCAAGAACCAACATACCCCCTATGACCCGTCCGACCTATCCCAACCGTGGAAACCCTAGACCCGGAGGAAATCACAACAACCCCGGCAATTCTAGCAAATTCACCCGTGCCCCACCCAAGTTCAACACCAACCATGCTACCGCCAACCTCAATACTGCCCCGAGGACTGGAAGCAATGTTGTGCATGTCGCAGCCAAGGACAAGTCACAAGTGACCTGTTATGACTGTGGAAATAAAGGCCACTATTCCAACGAGTGCCCTAACAAGAAGAACGCTACAGCCCCTAATACCAATGTCCCAGCTCAGCAGCAGCGTCGTGTCCAACTAGGGAGAAGATTTGCCCCAAGAAATTCACTCAACCGCAATGGCCGCCTTTTTCTCATGCATGCTGAAGAAGCTCGAGAAGCGCCAGACGTCTTTGGGTATGTTTTCTGTTAATTCAAGATTGCAAGAGTGTTGTTTGATTCGTGCATCGCATTCATTTGTCACAAGAATTTGCATGCACTAGTAAAATTCAACCAACCAAATGAAGCATGTGATGACTGACAAATTCGGATTGACCACCAAGGCTAGGCAAATTTGCGAGTCGTCCCTATCCGAATCCATGGCATAGATTTTATGCTAATCTAATAGTACTCGGAACTAAAGGTTTGGAAGTAGTACTAGGAATGGATTGGATGTCCAAACATAAAGGAATGATTGATCGTGCAAGAAAGCCATTACCATGACTAGTACTGGCCGAGTATCGACGAGCATATATCCAAACCTTACCTCGCCAATTCAAGTGTAACAAGAGTCTAGCCCAACCTACCATTGACCAAGTTCGGATAGTCCGTGAATACCCGATGTATTTCCATATGTTTTGCCCAGATGCCCCGGATAGGGATATCGAGTTTATCATCGAACTAATCCCGGAACAGACCTATAGCCCGTAGACCCTATAGTATGAACCCGTCGAACTAGAAGAATGAAGAAGCTGGATTCCATGTTAGAAATCGGATTGATTCAACCAAGTGCGTCCCCATGGAGGTCACTGTCTTGTTTGTGGACAAGAAGGATGGAGGTAACCGTTGTGTACGGATTATCGAAAGTTGAATGATGTCACCATCAAGAACAAGTACCCTTGCCCAAGATAGAGGATTTGTTTGATCAGTTGACCGGTGCCGTGTTTTCTAAGATTGATCTTAGAACCGGCTATCATCAACTCAAAATTGCGTGCAGGATATTCCAAAGACCCGCTTTACCACGGATATGGATTGTATGAGTATACGATCATGTCTTTTGGATTAACCAATGCCCCGCTTATTTCATGAACCTCATGAATAAGATTTTTATGGACTTCTGGATAATTTTGTCGTTGTTTTCATCGATGACATTCGATTTATTCCAAATCGAAGAAGAACATGAGCTACACCTAAGGACCATTCTTGGAACCCTTAGAGAGCATCACCGTATGCAAAATTTAGCAAGTGTGAATTCGTTACAGGAAGTAGGATTTCTCGGTCACATTGTATCAGCCGGAGGAATTGCCGTTGACCCTGCCAAAGTGAAGGATGTAGAAGATTGGCAAGCCCCAACCACTCAAACCCAAGTTCGTGCCTTTCTCGGATTGGCGGGATATTACCGCAAATTGTAGAAGGATTCTCTAATCGCCGACCCATGACCCAATTGCTGAAGAAGGACAAGAAGTTTGAATGGACAGACAAGTGTGAAGCGAGTTTTCAAGAACTCAAAAGGAGATTGATTTCCGTCCCAATCTTGATCATGCCGGATATCACGAAGCCCTTCGATGTGTATTGTGACGCATCCAAGATTGGTCTCGGATGTGTGCTAATGCAAGAAGGCAAAGTTATATCCTATCTATCGCGACAACTGAAGCAACATGAACAAAATTATCCAACCCATGACCTCGAGCTCGCAGCCGTAGTTCTAGCCCTGAAGACATGGAGACATTACCTTATGGGAAACCGTTGTGAGATTTATTCGGATCACAAGAGCCTAAAGTACATATTCACTCGAAGGAGCTGAATATGAGGCGAGAAGATGGATTGAGCTAATCAAGGATTACGACCGACATTCACTATCACCCGAAAGCCAACGTGGTAGCCGATGCCCTTAGCAGATTGTCGTGCCGCTTGAACTCCATGATTTTGAAGGAGCAACCAAGTTTGCACAAAGAGATGGAAGATTTTCGAATAGAATTAGTAAGTGAAGGATTTTTGGCTAGCATAGAACTTCAGCCCACTTTGATCAGTCAGGTTAAAGAGGCGCAGAAAGGAAATGCTAGTATCGACGGAATTAAACGTCGTATCGGTACATGCAAAGTACCCGGATTCACCGAGGACTAAGAAGGAGTTTTGTGGTACAAAGGACGCCTTTGTGTACCAGCAGATTCTGAGTTAAAAGAAGTTATCTTGAAGGAGGCTCATGATACTCTTTATTCTATCCATCCTGGAGGAACTAAGATGTATCAAGATTTGAAAGAGCAATTTTGGTGGCATAAGATGAAGAGAGAAATCGGCAGCTATATCGCCAAGTGTGATATATGTCAGCGAGTCAAGGCAGGACATCAAAGACCCGCTGGATTGTTGCAACCTTTGCAAATTCGAATGGAAATGGGATTCAGAGAATGGACTTTATCATCGGACTACCTACTTCTAGTAGGGGAAATGACTCTATTTGGGTCATAGTGATGATTGTCCAAAGTCGCCCATTTCTTGCCCGTTAAAACTACCTATCGAGTTCGGGCTAGCGGAGTTGTACATCGCTAGGATCGTTAGTTTGCACGGAGTCCCCAAGAATATCGTGTCGGATCGAGGAACTCCACCTCGAGATTACGGAAGAAGGTCCGTGAAGGTTTAGGAACCGCCTAGATTTCGATCACGTATCACCCTCAGACCGATGGACAAACGGAGCGAGTAAACCGAATACTCGAAGATATGCTTCGAGCATGTGTGTTAGAATATGGATCCAAGTGGGAAGACTGTCTGCCGTTTGCAGAATTTTCCTACAACAATAGTTACCAAGCAAGTTTGCAAATGGCCCCATTTGAATTCATGTACGAAAGGAAGTGCCGCACCCCTTTGAACTGGTCGGAAGTAGGAGAGAGTCAAATTTTCGGACCCGACATCCTACGAGAAGCACAAGAAAAGGTTCACAAGATTCGAGAGCACCTCAAGACAGCCCAATCCCGACAAAAGAGTTACGCCGACAAGAGACATCGAGACCTCGCCTTCAACATTGGAGATTTTGTTTATCTGAAAGTGTCGCCATTGAAGGGAATGCAACGTTTCCAACTCAAAGGAAAGTTAGCCCCCAGATATATCGGACCTTGCAAAATTTTGAACCGTAGAGGAGAAGTAGCGTATCAACTCGAGCTACCAGAAGAGATGTCAGCGGTGCACAATGTGTTCCATATCTCGTTACTTCGCAAATGTCTCGAAGTCCCCGAGAAGACCGAAGTGTTCAAGAATATCGATCATAGGACCATAGAGATCAATGATGACCTGACCTATCCCGAAGTACCCATCCGTATATTGGAAGAAGCCTTCCTTTGAACTACCGAACCCAAGCATCAAGTTTCTCAAGATTCAGTGGAGCAACCACACAGAAGAGGAAGCTACCTGGGAACGTGAAGATCACATCAGGACGGAGTTTCCAGATCTCTTCAAATCCTAGGTAATCTTTTCGTCCTTTTTCAAATCTCGAGACGAGATTTTGTTTAAGGGGGGAAGGTTTGTAACATCCCAAAAATATCAAACTTAGATCAACAAAACACTAATCCTAAAGTTTAGGGTTAACAAAAACTTTTCTAAATCAATTCATGAATGCATGTATATGTGTATGCATGAATTTTGAAATTCTTTAAAACCACCTTGTTTGTGTGATCCCTTGCTTGTAAAATGTTTCTTAGGTGAAAAGAACATCATCTAAAACATTCCCCACACTTTTCCTAAAGAAAAATATTTCAAAACAAATATATTAAGTGAATGGTCATTTTGACCAATTTAACTCCCATGCCTACTTTGGCTGTCTCAAAATTTCAAAACCTAACAGAAACTTTTCTGGATCTTTGCACCCCTTGAATGTACTCATAACAAAGTATCAAGGCCCACTTTGTGATCATCCAGAAACTTTAAAATGCATAGTTTAAATGGCAATTCAAAATTGAATCTTCTTCATATGGGAAGATCCCACTTTTTCAAAACCCACTCAAACAAGCTCAATTTTCAAAACCCAAGCATCTGCAGACTCACCAGAACCAATCTAGCAAACCCACCAAAATCATTTCAAAATTCAAAACTTGATTTCATGCGGCCATTTCATCAAACAAAGTTGCGTACAAATCAAACAAAACCACAAACACTATAGTGTGCAATGTTTTGAGTCTAACTTGTTCCTAGTTAGCTCTCACACAATCCAAGAGATCATCTAGCAAGGTTAGACCAGCACTAGCACCCCATGAGCTTTCCATTGCCATTAATGGTGAAATGCAGCAAGCAACCCCATGTCACCCCAATGTGGACAAGCTAGGAGCAGCAGCAAGCCTAGCCAGCATGTCTGGGAGGCAGCCCACCGTCCACCGCCACTGCCTGTCCCAGCCGCGAGCGTTGCCAAGCCCTGGACCACGCGCACAAGACACACCCAGACCATGCCGAGCGTGCGCCAGAGCGCCACACGTGACCATCACCCACAGACCGCGCGCCGCCCTCACCGCGCGCACACACGATCACCACCGATCCAGGAGACCGCCAGACATCCCCGTTTAACGCCCCGCGCCATACAGCCACCGCCCGCCGAGAACGCCGCCTACGCAGAGCACCGCCTGCTTCACCAAACCACACCGCCCCATGCCTCGCGACCATGTCGTTGAGCATCGCCAGAGACACAACACCGCCCCTACCTTGCCCATGTCATTAGCTGCACAGAACGCCGCCTCGACGAGCTCACCTTGCGCCTGACGGTCCCTCGCCGACTATAAATAGAGGCCACCGCATGATTTCTTCACACCATATCACTCCCTCTCACCGATCGTGCCACACCATTCTCGAGCAAGGCGAGCACCACCGCCGAATTTCACCGAGCCCGCCACGCCGAGAAGAAAGGAGCCAGCAATTGAGCCGCCCAGAGAAGCCACCGGTACCGGGGAGGTTCGCCGTCGTCGACTTCGCTCGCCCGCCTCGCCGACCGCCTGCACCGGTGAGCCCCAGCAACCCTCACCGGCCGCTTAGGTTTCTTTCGCCGAGCTGTCTCGCGACGATGACCCTCAGTTGGATTAGAACAAGATCGAACGAACCACGTTGCCCCATACCGCTTCGCCCGTGTCACCGACGAGTGGGGAAACCCACTTAAGCAGCCAGCAGAGCACTAACGCTTAGCTGGCCGTTAGAATTTCCAGAACCCAAAGAATTCAAATTAAATCTTTTCTTTTTAATTTCAAACACACTTCTGTACCCAACTTCAAAAATCAACCCAGATCGATTTAGTGCACCAAATTAGATGAAACCAATTTTGTTGGAAAGATCTGTGAATGCTTAATCCAAGCCCATTGGATTCATGTCATTTGGATCTGTAGATCACCCATAGCAAACATAACAAGGCAGAAGCTTTTCTGCATTCAAACATTTTTCAAATTTAAACCATAATAGCTTTTGAGTTGATTCCAACTCTCAAAAATCACATTCAACCATACCTTTCAGAATATATAAAAATATATATAGGTTACTTGCAGAAATAATGTTCAAGGAATAAAAGAATGCTTCATAAGCATTTCTAGCCACTTTAATTAATTAAAATAAAAGGGTAAAACCTTATTAAATTGTGACACCACTTTAAATCACATTCCCATGGACTACAATATGTGGTGATGACATGTGTCAACATGATCCCATGTTTAGTTTGGAGAATATTAAATCTTAAGTAGTTTTTCAATGAGTAGAAATTACTTTTCTAAAATAAAAAGACTTAAACCAATCCTTAACCTTGTAATGTTAGAGATGATGCTAGATCATCTATAGGACCCTTGTGTGTGATGATTGCAAGTAGTTAAGTATTGATTGGTGATTGTGTACCTCGTATTTATTCATAGACGCTAGTACCGACCAAGGATACGAGGAGGAAGGAGGATACTACGAAGAGGAAGCCGAGGAAAACTTCAACCACTGCTCCGCACAAACCAAGTTGACCAATGCCAGCTAACACTTGCAAGATACTATACCTATGCAAGCTTATATTGACATTGATTGCAAGCCTAATACCACTAGTGATTGTGCAAGCTAACCCTTGCCAGATACCCTATTGTTGCCACAAACCCATGCTTGTGATATGATTACTATATGCCTTAAGCGTATATGACCATACCCACTTGCTAAACCCATCCTAGTTTTATGGCAAACTTCTTACTTTATTTCTTTATCAAAGCTTACTTGGAGCCTACTTAAGAGTTTGGTAGATATTAGACAGTTGTCTTTGAAGGTTGCATAAAGAGCATAAAATTTGGCCTAAGCTAGAAACCTTGATATCAGCCTAGGATATAAGGTTGGACTTAGTTGAAACTCCACTAGTTATCACCCCTCTATTAGTACTACCCCACCTGTAGATGCTAGTGCTAAGCATAAAACTTGATCAACTTTAGGTGGGAATACTTGGTGGAAAAATGGTTACGAAAACCTTGGAATGATGGATCATTCTATTGAAATGTTTTGGACATGTGTTTCCAAACACTTGATGATTTTGGTGATGAAAATGTTGAGGCATGAGCCTTAGCCCTTTATAAAACTGATGGTTGTCTGGATGCGATACCATTCCAATTTTATCGTACAACCACAATACCCGAATATTGGGTAGGGCTTGACTGGAAACTTATATACCTTAGTATTAGTTCCCTCACGGCCAAGGTCTGAGATGAGGCTACCTTGTGAAGATTGTCCACCTGTGAAGTACCCAAGATGACAGTGGTCATGGTTGGGAGGCCAAACTCACAGGAGAGGTGCTTATACTAGGGAGTGTAATTGAAAGGTTAGGATTGATTATCCGCATACTGAGTATGGTGAATTCAGGATTTGTTCCTGACGGATGTATCGCATGTTGTGGTGAAAGTGTACAATCTCTGCAGAGTGTCAAACTATTCGAATAGCCGCGTCCGCGGTTATGGACAGTTGGAGTGGCCATACTGTTCCCCCGTCAGACCCTTTTCAAAATGACTTGTGAAATGAGTTGAGACTTTGACTTGACCACAACAGAGTTGTGACCTGAACTACAAGATCCCACTTAGTAGTTATAAAATTTGTGACCAGCTTTGGAACTTAGTAGTTATAACTGGCTTTTGCAAAACAACCCTAGAGCCTAGTGCCCTATTATCCAAAAAACCCTTTACCTGTTAGTATTAGTTTGCGAGTACTTAAAGAGTACTCATGGCTTTGTCCTGTCTATTCCCATGGCGGACTATGAAGAGGAGTACCGGAGGATGGACCCGGAAGGTTACGACAACTAGGATCATCTCCCATCGTCGCATTGCCTGTGACCCGAAGATGGAGCCTCGCCACGCTACCGTTATTATTACGTATTCATTGCTTGATGTTGTATTAAGGACTGGATCATGAGATCCCTATTTGTGTAAGAACTTATGTATCATTGTAATGGATGAAGTACTATGGTATCCAATTCTGTTATGTCTCGCAAAAATGGTAATCCTAGGATTGCGATGTATGGCATAATAGGCATCTAGGATTGAAAAATCCGGGTGTTGACAGTGATGAGGAATATGACGAGATTGGCATGTCTCAAATGGCGGACGCACCGCAGTCTAGTCAACCGAGGCGTCGTCGAAAGCCAAGAAACCCGTACACTCCAAGTGAATGGGAGAAGAAAAAATTGGCGGAGGCACGCAGGGCATCAATATTCAATGAAGAAGACTACGACAAGCCTCCACGTAGGAGTGCACGGAATGAGGGGCGTATGAAGAATAACAACGACCGTCCATCGAAAAGAGGAAAGGGGAGGAAGTGACGAGTGCTCTTTGATATTGAACTATCTTTGTTGCTCTACTATGTGCTAGACTATCTTTGTTGCTCTACTATGTGTTAGACTATGTTTGTTGTGGAACGGATGTGTTGGACTAGTATATTTGTTGTCGAACTATGTGTTGAAGTGCTCTTTGTTGTCGAACTATTATCTTTGCTGTTGATATGTGCTATTTAGATGCTGAACTATGTGTTGATGCTGAACTATGACCATGGCAGAGAGCTGCACATGATTTGCTAGGCTGTCGCACCATGGAGCCTTACAAGGCGGTGCCGTGGTACGCTGTATGGCGCCGTCCCCCGTGGCGCCGTGGTACTACGTATGGCGTCGTCCCCCACGGTGCCATGCACTTGACTTGGTGGTTTTCGTTTCCTTTGATTTTCGAAGACTCCTAGTACACCGTGGCGCCATGGCCCAACGACGGCGCCATGATGCATGGCGCCCTACGCGACGGCGCCGTGGTACTATGCATGACGCCGTCCCCCACGGCGCCAAGCACTTGACTTGGTGGTTTTCGTTTCCTTTGATTTTCGAAGACTCCCAGTACACCGTGACGCCATGGCCCGACGACGGCTCCATGATGCATGGCGCCCTACGCGATGGCGTCGTGGTACTATGCATGACGCCATCCGCCACGGCACCGAGCATTTGACTTGGTGGTTTTCGTTTCCTTTGATTTTCTTGTCTCCCAGTACACCGTGGCGCCATGGCCCGACGACGGCGCCATGATGCATGGCCGCCCTACGCGACGGCGCCGTGGTACTATGCATGACGCCCTGCGGAGTGGCGCCATGCACTTGACATGGTTGATTTCACAAGAAAAGTGATAACCCAAATTGACAGTACATGGTTCATAACATAACTAGTACAACGGCATTTCACAGACATAATTCAACCATAGTACAGCCATAGTTCTCGACATAAATAGTACAACCATAGTTCAACCATAGTACAACCATAGTTCTCGACATAAATAGAACTATATTAGTTCTCACGACATTGCAAAGGTCACAGAAGGAACAAAATAAATTCCACATGGTGGAGTCCATACGATAGATCACAACATGGTGGCAACTCTATTGTGTCGCGCGAGGCTCCTTCCCCTTCGCCTTCCTTTTCCTCTCTTCCTCTGCCTCTTCCTTTTCCCTCAAGTCGCGTGCAAGCTGGACAACGGAGTTGAACTGCGCCTCGAATTGGCGTCTACTCTCTTCTTTCTTCTTGCTCTATTCTTCCTCCATTATAATACTAGCCTCTTCAGACACCATCTCAAACCGTCGATGATTCCTCAAGCTCTTCAAGTAAATGTCTCTTTCATATTTTGCTTCTTTTTCCTTTCTCTCACGTTCTTTCTTTGCTTTCTTGATGCTTGCCTCACGCAATCTCCTGTTGAAATCTTCTTCCCACCGCCGTTCTTCTTTAGCCTCCCTCCTTTCCTCACGCAATCTCCTGTTCAAATCAAACTTCACCCCGGGATTTATCCCATACTTTTTTTGGCTTCAAGTACTTTTTAGAAGGTGCTCGTGGCTCGAGCACTCGACTAATTCCACCGTCAACTTGGGCCTCATCCGCAAGGCTAACATCACGGAACAATGAAGGACGATGATCCCGACCTACTACTTTTTTGTGAGCTTCGGCGAATTTAACTGTTAGACCATCCTCATCCACATCTTCATCTGGTCCTTCATCCTCGGAGTCCGATGCATGACACCTAAAATAAGGGAGATCATGGTCCATGTCCTCCTTATCGCAATTTGCCTCCACATCTCCTACTTCATCGTCATGAAGCCCATACTCAACCTCATCACCCTCAAAGTCATCATCCTCTATTTGAGGTGCTTCATAGTTGTCATTGCGAACAGGGCTCATGGAAGGTTGCCTCGTTGTTGTGTCATCGTAGGTTGGCTCTACGCGGACCGGGCTCAATGGAGGTTGGCTCATTGTTGTGTCATAAACATGTGGCTCACCTCGAGATGGGCTCATGGAAGCATGCCGGTTCAAGTCAATGTGCAACCGAGCCGCAACCTTTCTTGTGGCAAATATCTCGAGTGACTTATCTTCGGATTCCGCCACCATCTCCTTATATGCACTCCAATTCAACTCAGAGTTGATAGGCATTATCTTCAATCTATTGTGATGGACAAATCCGGCATTATACCTTCCAACCAACTCATACACATCACTAGGGTCCATCCATTTCAAATCATTCCTCACTCTTTCCACAACCTCGGCATATGTAGGACTAGTGCCAAACACCATGACTACCTCCTCTGGATCACACTCGGCATTGCCTTTTAAGAAAGCCGCCTTGTCCACATGATGAACATTAACGATCCTTGCCATCTAAAAACATTGACCACAACCACAACATATCAAAAACAAGTAGGTTACCACCAACCGCTACAACCAACTAATAAAGTTTCCCACCATAGCAACCCACTAATAAGGAAAACCCTAACATACAAACCCTAACTCAAGCAAATGTACCAAAACCCTAACCCTAGCCTACAATTTCCACATATAATGACTACAAACCATAGCTCCAACAATCATTACTCAACAATGCAACCCTGAACCATAGTTTTCACTTCAAATGATACATCTAGGGTTCCAACATTTTTGCCAAAGTTCCACCAAATTGCACAGATCTAATTGGACCAAAACGAGGGGAGGCGATTACCTCTTCTCGACAAGGGGATGAAATCCACAAAGAAACAATGCCGATTTGAAAGGATTTGAAGGAAGATGAGTTGGGGAGAGAACAAGAGAGAGGTCCATTAAAGGTCAAGAGGGAAGAAAAAAGCTTGGGGTCGGATTTGGGACAGCCCCTGCTGGGCTGGGCTGTTATAAGGTCAGGGTATGGCGCCGTCAGGTGGAGCCATCCTCACTTGTATGGCGCCATCGGCGATGGCCATACTTATGCCAGCCGGGCCCACCCACGTAGTCCGCCACGTCATTCGTCGATGATGACGCCGCCAAGGCGCCATAGGCGCATGGCGCCGTTGGTCATGGCGTCGTGGCTACGACCATGGCTCCATCCCGTACGTCGCCATGAGATTAGGTTAGATCCGATAAATCATTTGAAAAGAGGGTTATTTTTTGTCTTCTTTCTTTAAATAGGTTATTTATGTGATTTTTGCCTTGTTTTCAAAGAGCTGAAATTGAAAATGCTCTACAGTATGAAAAAGCTGGCAACGAAATATAAGTATGACAATCTTTTTCTGAAAAACACGTTTCTGAAAACAAAAACTAAGGATTCAGCAGCGCGGATGCTGTTAATGATTGACGGCAAAGGTTTCTTAAGTGGGGTGCCCTGGATATACAGTAGCTTTCAGAGCGCACACACCCGGCTTTATGTATGTATGTATGCAGGCACTATGTCCATGTCCACACTGCTACTACTGTAGGAGTAGTATAGTACTGCTCCACACGGTTGGCTAGCCCGCCGGACCACCGCTTTTTGTTTGCTTCGCGGCGCTGCATTTGCCCCTGCCATGCGCGAGAGATGCGCAGTGGTGCAGACAACCTGTCTCGCACTCGTTAACCAGACGGCGGACAGTGTGAAGATATGGTTTGTATGGAACGTAGTTGCTTGTTCTGCGAAATTGTTAGTTAAGAGCTGAAATTCGATGCTTTTTAGCGTCGGACAAACGTAACTTTTGGTTTAGGAACGGTATTTTTACCACTCTCGTTTCTAGGCGGGGTTTCCGTATTTGGTTAAATTTTAATCAAATTGGGCGAAATTTAGATGAATATAGATGATTTTATTTAAACAAAGGTGAGTTCGTACAATTAAGCCAAATTCGGACATATACCCAAATTTTGACTGCATTTAGGCTAAAACAAAAATAAAAAACATAAAACAACTACTAGGCGAAGGCGATGCCGATGCCGTCGATCACATGTCGAAGTTGCAGTAGAAGCATGTATAGTCGGCATCCCTGGTGCCGCCGTCGTCGCTCGGCGACTGCGGTGGGCGCGAGTGCCCTGGCCCTGGGTCGCCGCGCGCCACGGCTGAAACGAGAGCCCGGCCTCCTCCTCCTCGTTGTCGTCGAGGACGATAAGCGGGACGCCCTGGAAGGCGCGCTCCACGCGACCTAGGGCTCGGCCTGTTCCTGCCGACTGCGAATGCGGTTGGCCTCCTCTTTCTCCCAGTCGGCCCTGAACCAGACGCATGCTTCGGTCACCTGCATCAGCAGGACGTCGTTAGGCGAGTTCTCCGTCGTCATTTTGAAGAAGAACTCGTCCTCGTCGACTGGGACGGCCCAGTCCACCGGCTCGGGCTTCGACCTACGTAGACGAAGTTGGCCGACTGGTGGCGACGACGTGCGACCTTCATTAATGACGAGGCCGCGTGAGCGCATCCTCGGCGGCGAGCATATCATCCTCCCACTTCATGAACGTGACTGGACCATTTTTTGGCATAAAAATTTCGTCCTGGAAACAGCTTCATGAAACCCGAGTGGAGATAGCTGCGTTGAGACCACTTCCAACAAGATTATTAGGTAGGCCTGATGTGCACTTCACAGTAATATCTGTATCTGCATGCAGTAAACAGCAACGCATCACCGTCCGGTACGAAGTACGTAAGATATTTTCTAAATTCTGCCAGTAATTACTATGCTTTGATATCTACATTCCATCAGGAAAATCTATAGTTTACCACGCAACGATGACACCCGTAGAAAAATATCCTGCGCCTCACGCAAAGCATCAAGCTTGATGTTGGAAATATCTCATGATCGTACGTCTAGGTCTAGCAACTGCGTGTCCGTAATAAAAGCAAAAATATCTATAGGCTGGCTAGTAATTTTGCTCGGAGCCAAAGGAGGTTAGGCCAGCGCGTGCACCACATGGCTCTCGCGCAACGGGCCGGCGATCGATCCAGAATTCAACCGATTAATCGGGTTGCACTGAAAGCGAGATAGCAATCACCCCCAATTTCAACGAATTGAGATTTGCTAGTAGATGCTAGCTCCCGGTGTCTAATCTAGTAATCTGTAGAAGACGATGCCAGAAACTACAAACGACGACGGTTCCTTCAGTTTGAGGCAAGCAAGCCCTGACGACCCCAGGATTTGTGACCTTGCGGCTTGTCCGTTGCGAGCTGAAAACGCTCCCCTACTAGACGCGATGTGGAGGAAATTAACTACTAGCTAGGGTCGGGAACACCCTATACTATAGTAATATTGTGTGCTACATGCAGTACTTGTAGTATGAGTATAATGCATTGCCTGCCGGAAGAATCAAGAAGCCGTCAACGTCTGGGGAGGGGGTTGCGTACGATGAGATGCAGTCAGTACTCAGATGCGGATGGATATGGCGGGGGGCTGGATGGACCCATGCGCACCGCAGCGCAGGGGAGGGAATCCCTTGCCTTGCTTTCTGGGCGTTTCTGTCTCCAACTCTCCATGGATGGACATGGACCAGGGCAGGGCTTGGTTTGTTGCGCTTTGTGGGGGGTGCATGCGTGAAGCGCATCCATGGCGGTGCTCCCCTACCTGGCCGAAACGGGGAGGGGAAGGGATGGGCTGGGATTCGGGGAGAATATCGTCGATCTGTCTTGTCTTGGCGTAACCCGGTGGTGTTTTTTACCGTACGCCTCGGAACATTGTTCGTTCGTTTGTTTGCAAGTTACTGATGCGTACTCCATTTCACTAGCGTGTACTACTGCGCATGCTTGTCCATGTGTCTTTCGGTTCAGATGAAACCAAGTGGAGTAGTAGTGTAGTAAATAAAACGATGTGTATATGCAACTGCAAAAGCTTGGGCCAAACGCGACGCTCGACGGGCTACCAGAACGAGCTGCAAATTCCACACAGTGCATTTCCACTTTCTCCTTGGCCGCCTCGCTTTCCTCCCCACCCTTTTTATGGGAAAAGGAGATCTCCATTTCCCTGCGTTGTTTTCATACTGCTCAGCCGGTACACGTAGTGGTGCATCCTTTCGGTTCTCCCGGTTCAACAGCAACGCAACACTTTTCGCACAGGAGTTTCTGACTTTGAGGAGATTTCCTCCTCTGAACCTCGAGGAGCCGGGAAGGGAAGGGAAGCCAGGTCACCGCGTGGGCGACGAGAGGTCTCAAAATATTCCGCTCGCCCATTCCCTCCCCGGGTCTCGGTCGGTCCGCGCCCAAATGATTCCCCACACGATAAAAACCTCAGAGAGCCTAGCTACTTGCCCCATCGCCACCAAGCCACCAACTAAACGCAACACACAACCATCGAGCCGATGCCCACTCCCTCCACCCCGCCCGCGCCGGCGACCCCAGCCGCCGCCGCCACCCCGCGCCGACGACGCCGGCGCCTGCTCCCGTCGTCCAGCAGCACCACCGCCTCCCCGTCGTCCTCCCCATTCTCCTTCTTCCCGCCCTCGCCGTCCCCCTTCCACCGCTTCCTCCCCTCCCCGCTGCGCGCCTCCACCGTGCCCTTCTCCTGGGAGCACCGCCCGGGCATCCCCAAGACGCCCGCCAGGGCCCGCTCCTCCAAGACAGGCAAGAAGCCGCTCCCGCTGCCGCCCTCGCTCCTCTGCAGGTCCGACGACCCCTACGACCCCTCCTCCGTCGTCCCCGTCGACTACGCCGCGCTCCCAGGCCGCCTCGGGAGGGTGCGCGTCCGCCGCCGGAGGCAGCGCCTCGGCAACGCCCTCGCCGACTGGCTCTCCGTCTTCAGCCTCTACCGCTCCTGCAAGCGCGCCGCATCCTGCCTCGCCGCCAAGCTCAACTCGCCATGAACAACATAGATCCACATAAGTCATGCACGTACGTGCGTCTTCCCGTGCTGTGCTGTGCGCGCCCGCGCCGCGCGCCATTGATGGTCAAGTCTTCCCGAGCCCTGCGCGTGTGCTCCTAGCAAAACTATGTACTGTGCGCGGCTTTGCTGTAAATTAGTAAAGTTGGTTACAGACAGGGAGAGAGCATATGATTTGATTTGATTTGATATATATTTAGTTATTTTAGTCGTCTCCCAATAATTCGCTGGCCGTGGTGTGCTTTTAGCGCACTAATTGCTTATAGTATTGCCCGAATTTTAAGCTTAGTTTGTGGTTGAGTTGCTCTGGGTTTTGGACGTATGCTGCTCATCAACTCTGTAAAGCCTCTACGTGCCTCAGTTTTATATACCCTTGTAGTATTGGTACATAATAATTGAACATACAGTTATGTCACCCATGTATGCACATGCACATGTTTCGATCTCTCCAAAACGACAAGGATGCCAACCTTAATTTGTGTTTCAACCTCTCACAATTTACTCCAACTTTTCGCCGGCTAATCGTGCTCTCTTCTTTTCAATGCGTCTTGCCAAGTAAATTTGTACTCCTACAAGGGAATGGCACATATACACAACCAGCATTATGTTTCTTAGGAAACATTTTTTTAATCAGTTTCAACGTTTGGGCTCACATAGCACGTATGTGTTGTTATGCTATTTAGGTGTCTGGCCACTCTGCTTATAAATAAAATTCGAAGGGATTCGTCCTAGAATTAACTTTTGGTGTCCTTTTTACGGGCTGTAAGATTGGCCTCGGCCCGTATAGTTTGGATCATAAGCCTGTAGATGTGTCATTCATATGGTGTACACCATTTGTTCTGAATTATAAGAAGTTCTAGCATTTACTTGAATCTTATCTGTATAGACATGTTTTAGTGTATTTGTTCACTCATTTTAATCTGTGTATAGTCCAAATTAAAATATCAAAACATCTTGTAATTTGAAAAGGAGGGTGTATGAATTAGATGAATGTGGACATCTATATTTGAGAACGGTATATCTTGGTCCCTTAACTTGTCATAGAGTTCCTTTTCTGCTTGTTTTCCCCCTCACCTTTGAAACAAAACTCTATAACAAGTATCTTTTAACAAAGGGCTCTTTTTAACCCATCAGTCATGATCATGCTGGTAAGTTTCATAGGAGGTTACACCCGGTGGCTGCATAGTTAGGATGCACATAGCTTGAAACAATAAAAGAAAAAGCAGAAAACGGTGTACCGAACGCCTAAGGCGGAGGAGGTACGATCCAAAGACTATGTTCATCTATGTGGAATAAAAATACTCCTCACCACTCCCTCCAATTATGTATACACCTGCATAAGTAGGTATATGTACTCCAACCTCCGTAGAAACATCCATGAATAGAGCATATGCGTACAGGCTGGTCCTGAGATTTGGAAGGCCCGGGGCGAAACTTCCACATAGGGCCCTACAAGCATCACGTAAGCGATAAACACTTGCATGCATAGAAGAGTATTGTTTTATATCAAATAATTAAGGTGTAATTATCTTAAAATTTGCTTCGACATACACTGATACAAATTTATTGTTGATAGTATGCCGTATTACCCTTTCCGATCATAAAGTTGACTCTGTCTAAAGTTAATGTGACCGCGGTGCTGTCTCCTCTTAGTGACTCGGCTTCTCCTCGGAATAGGTTTTCGCCCCGCTTTATAAATAAAGCCACAATGGCCGATCCGATACAAGTTAGAGAGGATAACCTCTTACAAAGCAAATCAAATAAAAACATGGAAAAACCAAAACTCAAGGCTCCATGACAGCGCCCCCAAAGAGGGTAACGATGCACTGCATCACCGCCGCCGTCGAGACAATGAGGTCAAGGGGTTTCACCTAGAGCTGTATCACGGGGTGGATAACTGCAGCGATGCCCCCAAGAGGTTTACCACACTTGCAGGCATTGTCAACACCCGGATTTTTCAATCCTAGATGCCTGTTATGCCATACATCGCAATCCCAGGATTACCATTTTTGCGAGACATAACAGAATTGGATACCATAGTACATCATCCATTACAAACGATACATAAGTTCTTACACAAATAGGGATCTTATGATCCAGTTCTTAATACAACATCAAGCAGCGGAATACGTAATAATAACGGTAGCGTAGGCGAAGCTCCATCTTCGGGGTCACAGGCAATGCTGACGATGGGAGATGATCCTAGTTGTCGTAACCTTCCTGGGGTCCATCTTCCAGGTACTCCTCTTCATAGTCTGGCCTTGGGAATAGCCAGGGACAAAGCCATGAGTACTCTTTAAGTACTCGCAAACTAATACTAACAGGTAAGGGGTTTTTTGGATAATAGATCACTAGGCTCAAAGGTTGTTTTGCAAAAGCCAGATTTATCTCTACTAGGTTCCAAAGCTGGTCACAATTTTATAATTCCTAAGTGGGAACTTGTATTTCATATCACAACTCTGTTGTGGTCAAGTCAAAGTCTTAATTCATTTCACAGGTCATTTTGAAAAGTCTGACGGGGAAACAGTACGGCCACTCCAACTGTCCATAACCGCGGACGCGGCTATTCGAATAATTTGACACTCTACAGAGATTGTACGCTTTCACCACAACATTCGATACATCCGTCAGGAACAAATCCTGAATTCACCATACTGAGTATGCGGATAATCAATCCTAACCTTTCAATTACACGCCCTAGTATAAGCACCTCTCCTGTGAGTTTGGCCTCCCAACCATGACCAATCATCATCTTGGGTCTGCATGTGGACAATCTTCACAAGGTAGCCTCAGATCAGACCTTGGCCGTGAGGGAACTAATACTAAGGAATATAAGTTTCCAGTCAAGCCCTACCCAATATTCTGGTATTGAGGTTGTACGATAAAATTGTAATGGTATCGCATCCAGACAACCATCAGTTTTATAAAGGGCTAAGGCTCATGCCTCAACATTTTTATCACCAAAATCCTCAAGTGTTTGGAAACACATGTCCAAAACATTTCAATAGAATGATCCATCATTCCAAGGTTTTCATAACCATTTTTCCACCAAGTATTCCCATCTAAAAGTTGATCAAGTTTTATGCTTAGCACTAGCATCTAAAGGTGGGGGTAGTACTAATGAGGGGTGGTAACTAGTGGAGTTTCAACTAAGTACAACCTTATGTCTCAGGCTGATGTCAAGGCTTCTAATTTAGGCCAAATTTTATGCTCTTTATGCAACCTTCAGCATCTTTCCAATCTCTACCAGTCACTTAAGTAAACTCTAAGTAAGCTTTGATAAAGAAATAGAGTAATAAGCTTACAAATAAAACTAGGATTGGTTTATCAAGTGGGTATGATCACATATGCTTAAGGCATATAGTAGTCATAGAACAAGTATGGGTTTGTTGCATTAGTAGGGTATCTTGCAAGGGTTAGCTTGCATAGGTCAACTTGATTAGTAAGGCTTGCATAGGGATAGTATCAGCTTGCATCAATATCAGTATAAGCTTGCCTTGTGCAGAGCAGTGGTTGAAGTTCTCCTCGGCTTCTTCTTCGTAGTATCCTCCTTCCTCCTCGTATCCTTGGTCGGTACTAGCGTTTATGAATAAATACGAGGTACACAATCACCAAATAATACTTAACTACTTGCAATCATCACACACAAGGGTCCTATAGATGATCTAGCATCATCTCTAACCTTACAAGGTTAAGGCTTGATTTAATTCCTTTTATTTTTAGAAAAGTAATTTCTACTCATTGAAAAACTACTTAAGATTTAATATTCTCCAAACCAAACATGGGATCATGTTGACACATGTAATCACCACATATTGTAGTCCATGGGAATGTGATTTAAAGTGGTGTCACAATTTAATAAGGTTTTACCCTTTTATTTTAATTAATTAAAGTGGCTAGAAATGCTTATGTAGCATTCTTTTATTACTTGAACATTATTTCTGCAATTAAACCTATATATTTTTATATATCCTGAAAGGTATGGTTAAATGTGATTTTTGAGAGTTGGAATCAACTCAAAAGCTATTATGGTTTAAATTTGAAAAATGTTTTAATGCAGAAAAGCTTCTGCCTTGTTATTTTTACCATGGGTGATCTATAGATCCAAATGACTTTAATCCAACGAGCTTGGATTCAGCATTCACAGACCTTTCCAACAAAATTGGTTTCATTCAATTTTGTGCACTGAATCGATCTGGGTTGATTTTTGAAGTTGAGTACAGAAGTGTGTTTGAATTGAAATAGAAAAAGGTTTAATTTGAATAACTGGGCTCTTGGGAAAAGTTCTTGGGCCTGCTAAGCGCAGATGCTCTGGCTGCTTAAGTGGGTGTCCCCACTCGTCGCTGACACGGGCTGGGCGAAGCGGTATGGGCGGCGTGGATCGTTCGATCTAGTTCTAATCCAACGGTGGGAGTCATCGTCGACGCGAGATAACGCGAGAACGAAACTGGCGCCTGAGGGTTGCGGGGCTCACCGGCATCTTAGGGTCGGCGAGGCGGGCACGAAGTCGACGGCGAATCTCCTGGTACAGGTGGCTTCTCCTGGGGCGGCTCCAATCGCTGGCTCCCTTCTTCTCCAGAGGCGGCGGGCTCCGGTGAAATTCCGGCGGGGTGGTGCTCTCCTTGCTCTGAGAATGGTGTGGCAAGATCAGTGAGGAGAGGGGAGTGAGATGGTGTGAAGAAATCGCGCGGGGGTGGCCTCTATTTATAGTCGAGCGAGGGGACCGTCGGGGCGCACGGTGAGCTCGTCAGGGGCGAGGTTACAGGCGGCTAATGGCATGGGCAAGGGTAGGGTATGGTGTGGTGTCTCCTGGCGATGCTCAACGACATGTTCTCGAGGCATGGGGCGGTGTTGTTTGGTCTGGAACGGGTGGTGCTCTGCGCGGCAGAGGCGGCGTCTTCGACGGCGGACGATGGCTATGCGGCACGGGGCGGCAAACGGGGATGTCTGGCGGTCTCCTGGGTCGATGGTGATCGTGTGTGCACACGGTGAGGGCGGCGCGTGGTCTGTGGACGCTGGTCGAGGGTGGTGCTCTGGCGCATGCTTGGCATGGTCTCTGGCGGTCTGGGCGCGGCTTGTGCGCGTGGTCCAGGGCTTGGCAACGCTCGCGGCTGGGACGGGTAGTGGCGATGGACGGTGGGCTGCCTCCCAGACAAGGTTGGCACGGCTAGTTCTTCCTCTAGCCTGCTGTCCACAATGGGGTGACAAGGGGGTGCTCGGCTGTTCACCATTGATGGCAATGACAAGCTCACAGGGGTGCTAGTCCTTAGTTAAACTTCCTAGATGATCTACTGAGCTGTGTGTGAGCTAACTAGGGAACAAGTTAGGCCAATTTTACTGCACAATATAGTGTTTGATGTTTGTTTGATTTGTGCCTGCAGCCTGTTTGATGAAATGGCCGCATGAACTCAAGTTTTGAATTTTGAAAAGATTTTTGGTGGGTTTTCTAGATTGATGCTGGTGAGTCTGCAGATGCTTGGATTTTGAAAGTTGAGCTTGTTTGAGTGGTTTTTGAAAAAGTGGGATCTTCCCATATGATAAGGATTCAATTTTGAATTGTCATTTAAACTATGCATTTGAAAGTTTCTGGATGATCACAAAGTGGGCCTTGATACCTTGTTATGAGTACATTCAAGGGGTGCAAATATCCAGAAATGTTTCTGTTAGGTTCTGAAAGTTTGAGACAGCCAAAGTAGGCATGGGAGTTAAATTGGCCAAAATGACCATTCATTTCATATATGTGTTTTGATTTACTTGTCTTTAGGAAAAGTGTGGGAAATGTTTTAGATGATGTTTATTTCACCTAAGAAACATTTTACAAGCAATGAAACAATCAAACAAGGTGGTTTGTAAAAGAGTTGCATTCATGATTTTATTTAGGAAAGTTTTTGTTAACCCTAATTTTGATGATTAGAATTTTATGATCCAAGCTTAGTATTTTTGGGATGTTACAAACTTTCCCCCCTTAAACGAAATCTCGTCCCGAGATTTGAAAAAGGACGAAAAGATTACCTAGGATTTGAAGAGATCGGGAAACTCGGTCCTGATGTGATCTTCGCGCTCCCAGGTAGCTTCCTTTTCTGTGTGGTTGCTCCACTGAATCTTGAGAAACTTGATGCTTCGGGTTCGGGTAGTTCTAAAAGCTTCTTCCAAAATGCGGATGGGTACTTCAGGATAGGTCAGGTCATCGTTGATCTCTATGGTCCGGTGATCGATATTCTTGAACACTTCGGTATTCTCGGGGACTTCGAGACACTTACGAAGTAACGAGATATGGAACACGTTGTGCACGGCTGACATCTCTTCAGGTAGCTCTAATTGATACGATATTTCTCCTCGACGGTTCAGAATTTTGAAAGGTCCGATATATCTGGGGGCTAACTTTCCTTTGAGTTGGAAACGCTGCATTACCTTCAATGGCGACACTTTCAGATAAACAAAATCTCCTATATTGAAGGCGAGGTCTCTACGTCTCTTGTCGGCATAACTCTTCTGTCGGGATTGGGCGGTCTTGAGGTGCTCACGAATCTTGTGAACCTTCTCTTCTGCTTCTCGGATGATGTCGGGTACGAAAATCTGACTCTCTCCTACTTCCGACCAGTTCAAAGGGGTGCGACACTTTCTTCCGTACATGAATTCAAATGGGGCCATTTGCAAACTGTCTTGCTAACTATTGTTGTATGAAAATTCTGCAAACGGCAGACAGTCTTCCCACTTGGATCCATATTCTAGCACACATGCTCTAAGCATATCTTCGAGTATTTCATTTACTCGCTCCGTTTGTCCATCGGTCTGAGGGTGATACGCGGTACTGAAATCTAGGGTGATAGTGAATGTCCAGATCGTAATCCTTGATTAGCTCAATCCATCTTCTCTGCCTCATATTCAACTCCTTCTGAGTGAATATATACTTTAGGCTCTTGTGATCCGAATAAATCTCACAACGGTTTCCCATTAGGTAATGTCTCCATGTCTTCCGGGCTAGAACTACTGCTGCGAGTTCGAGGTCATGGGTTGGATAGTTTTGCTCATGTTGCTGCAATTGTCGAGATAGATAAGATATAACTTTGCCTTCTTGCATTAGCACACATCTGAGACCAATCTTGGATGCGTCACAATACACATCGAAGGGCTTCATGATATCCGGCATGATCAAGATTGGGGCTGAAATCAATCTCCTCTTGAGTTCTTGAAAACTCGCTTCACATTTGTCGGTCCATTCAAACTTCTTGTCCTTCTTCAGCAATTGGGTCATGGGTCTGGCGATACTCGAGAATCCTTCTACGAATTTGCGGTAATATCCCGCCAATCCGAGAAAAGCACGAACTTGGGTTTGAGTGGTTGGGGCTTGCCAATCTTCTACATCTTTCACTTTGGCAGGGTCAACGGCAATTCCTCCTGCTGATACAATGTGACCGAGGAATCCTACCTCCTGTAACCAGAATTCACATTTGCTAAACTTTGCATACAGCTGATGCTCTCTAAGGGTTCCAAGAATGGTCCTTAGGTGTAGCTCATGTTCTTCTTCTGATTTGGAATAAATCAGAATGTCATCGATGAAAACAACGACAAACTTATCCAGGAAGTCCATAATATCTTATTCATGAGATTCATGAAATAAGCGGGGCATTGGTTAATCCAAAAGACATGATCAGATACTCATACAATCCATATCACGGTGGTAAAGGCTTTTGGAATATCCTCCGCATTTAATTTTGAGTTGATGATAGCCAGTTCTAAGATCAATCTTAGAAAACACTTCGTCACCAGTCAACTGATCAAACAAATCTTCTATATTGGGCAAGGGGTACTTGTTCTTGATGGTGACATCATTTAACTTCCGATAATCCGTACACAAACGGTTACCTCCATCTTTCTTGTCCACAAATAAGACAGGTGATCTCCATGGTGATGCACTTGGTTGAATCAATCCAATTTCTAGCATGGAATCCAGTTGCTTCTTCAGTTCTTCTAGTTCTGACGGGTTCATACTATAGGGTCTCTGGGCTATGGGTCCTGTTCCGGGGATTAGTTCGATGATAAACTCGATATCCCGATCTGGGGACATACTGGGCAAAACATCTGGAAATACATCGGGGTATTCACAGACTATCCGGACTTGGTCAATGGTAGGTTGGTCTAGACTCTTGTTACACTTGAATTGGCGAGGTAAGGTTTCAGATATATGCTCGACTGATATTCCAGCGGTACTGGTCATGGTGATGGCTTTCTTAGCACATTCAATCAATCCCTTATGTTTGGACATCCAATCCATTCCTAGTACTACTTCCAAACCTTTAGTTCCGAGTACTATTAGATTAGCATAAAAATCTATGCCATGGATTCGGATAGGGACGGCTTTGCAAATTTGCCTAGCCTTGGTGGTTGATCCGGGAATTTGCACCATCATAACATGCTTCAGTTTGATTGGTTGAATTTTACTAGTGCAGGCAAATTCTTCGGTGACAAATGAATGCGATGCACCAGAATCAAACAACACTCTTGCAAGTACTGAATTAACAGAAAACATACCCAAAGACGACGTCTCGCTCGAGCTTCAAAGATGCATGAAAAAGACGGCCATTGCGGTTGAGTGAATTCTGGGCAAATCTTCTCCCTGGTGGACACGACGCTGGCCGAATGGGCATTGGCATTAGGGGCTGTAGCATTCTTCTTGTTGGGGCACTCGTTGGAATAGTGGCCTTTATTTCCAGATCATAACAGTCACTTGTGACTTGTCCTTGGCTGCGACAGGCACAACATTGCTTCCAGTCCTCGGGGAAGTGTTGGTGTTGGCGGTAGCGTTGTTGTTGTTGAACTTGGGTGGGGCACGGGTGAAATTTCTAGAGTTGCCGGGGTTGTTGTGATTTCCTCCGGGTCTAGGGTTTCCACGGTTGGGGTAGGTCGGACGGGTCAAAGGGGGTCTGTTGATTCTTGGGGCAAATCCTGGAGATGGGTTGGGGCGATACTTTGGGGTCTGATGGGTTCCTGGTTGATGCATCATGCGACGGTTGCGGTTCTTATTGGCTTGGTTGATCTTTCCTTCCATCTGGATAGCAGAGTCGACAAGGGCTTCAATATCAGCAAAGGGGATATTGACTAACACCGTCTGCATCTCGTCATGCAGACCATTCAGGAATCTTTCTTTCTTCTTGGCTTTGGTGCCTATCTCGTCCGGGGCATACCTAGCTAATGACAAAAATTTGTCACGGTATTCCACTACAGTCATCCTTCCTTGCTTCAGCTCTCTGAACTCGTTTCTCATTCTCTTGATCAAACATGGTGGCACATGGGTTCTGCTAAACTTGACCTTAAATTCCTCCCATGTCATCATCTGGCCTCCGGTCATTGCACGAACACTGTTCCACCATGCCCTGGCATCTCCGACTAGATAATGGGTGGCGAACAAGACTTTCTCGTTGGCTTCCACTCCGGCGACTTCTAGGTTATTTTCCATGGTTTGCAGCCAATCATCGGTCTAGGGGTTCTTCTGACTTGGTAAAAATGGGTGGGTTGGTATTCTGGAAATTTTTGAGCTTAGACCCATGGTTGTCCTGATTTCCGTGGCCTTGGTTGTTGTGGGCTAGCTGGGCTATCTGTTGCAGAGTGGCTAGGTTGGCTTGACGTTCCGCTCTTTCGACTTCAAGGTCGTCAACATTTGCAGATCTGCAACATCGGGTCCGGGCTGAACCACTTCCTCCACGTGGCATCCGAAGATTGATATAGATCATGAGAAAGAGGAAATTCCTAAGGTTTTGGGTCTTTGAAAAGTTTTAAATGTTTGACTCAGATTTTCTAGCAACTTGCTTTTCATTCATTCATTCACTCAATACAACGCACACCACAAAGAAAAACATATGGTTTTAAGAACCATTCGGAATCTACGATACATGGGACCGACTACTACTCACTACGCTAGTGCTCGGTGCTACTACTCCTCGAGTGGCTTCATCATCTTCATCATCATCGATGAAGGCGAAATCATCCTCATCGGTGAAGAAGTCCATGGCACGATCCTCCAAAATCAGCGTCATCGCTGAGATAGGAGTAAGGGTCTCCGAAGATCCTCTTGACATTCTCCCTTTCCTCTAACTGTATGTATCTCGTGGATGGTCTCCTCCGGAGATGAGATGCGTGGCGAAGACGCAATAATGCGCTCCTTCTTGTCGAAATGTGGCGAGACTTGCGATTCTTTGATAGCATGGCTATGGTGCGATCCTTCGTCTTGATGATGGCGGACTTGTGGTTGCAATAGTCACGCAGCGGTTGTCCAACTCCTGCGACGATCATACATCATGAAGCTAAGGTGGTCCAATTGAGTCTTCACTCGGGGTGGTATGGGGATTCCGGTGGTTGTCCATTTGCATCACGCCTTGGGCAAAACTCAAAGCGAGTACCCTTGATCGATTGATGCTCGCCCACAGACGGAAAGAGCTTCCTGCATTGCTCTGGCAAGTCCATCGAGCCAGTTGTTTTCCCTCAAGGTAAACTGAAATCCCTCCGCAGTGGGATGTTCAATCTTTCCTCGGAGACTTGCAACAATTAGCCACTGCAGATCTTCTCCTCCTTGATCATTGAGCTGAGCTTCGAAGAACTCAGGGTGTGGACGCTCCAGAAGTTCCGAAAGCTGATCCAGATCCCTCTCAAAGATAATGTCTCCTCCATTCCCAAGTTGGTAAAACTTGTTGTACTTCATGTCCATCTATAAAAATAGAGGATGAGTAGATTAGCAGAGTGATCAAGTGTGTCAAAATTTTATGTATTTTGCAAGAGTTTTTGAAGAACATGATTTTTTATGAAAGAATCAAAGAGATAAGGATGAGAATAAGTTTTTGTAAATATTTGTTTTCTTTGGTTTTGAAACTAAGTTTTTGGTTCAAACGTTCAGTCTAGCTAGGGTCTCCTATGGTCAGGATGGCTCTGATACCAACTTGTCAACACCAGGATTTTTCAATCCTAGATGCCTGTTATGCCATACATCGCAATCCCAAGATTACCATTTTTGCGAGACATAACAGAATTGGATACCATAGTACATCATCCATTACAAACGATACATAAGTTCTTACACAAATAGGGATCTCATGATCCAGTTCTTAATACAACATCAAGCAGCGGAATACGTAATAATAACGGTAGCGTAGGCGAAGCTCCATCTTCGGGGTCACAGGCAATGCTGACGATGGGAGATGATCCTAGTTGTCGTAACCTTCCTGGGGTCCATCTTCCAGGTACTCCTCTTCATAGTCTGGCCATGGGAATAGCCAGGGACAAATCCATGAGTACTCTTTAAGTACTCGCAAACTAATACTAACAGGTAAAAGGGTTTTTTTGGATAATAGGACACTAGGCTCTAGGGTTGTTTTGCAAAAGCCAGATTTATCTCTACTAGGTTCCAAAGCTGGTCACAATTTTATAATTCCTAAGTGGGAACTTGTATTTCATATCACAACTCTGTTGTGGTCAAGTCAAAGTCTTAATTCATTTCACATGTCATTTTGAAAAGTCTGACGGGGAAACAGTATGGCCAATCCAACTGTCCATAACCGCGGATGCGGCTATTCGAATAGTTTGACACTCTGCAGAGATTGTACACTTTCACCACAACATTCGATACATCCGTCAGGAACAAATCCTGAATTCACCATACTCAGTATGCGGATAATCAATCCTAACCTTTCAATTCACGCCCTACTATAAGCACCTCTCCTATGAGTTTGACCTCCCAACCATGACCAACTGTCATCTTGGAGTGCTTGTGGACAATCTTCACAAGGTAGCCTCACTCGGACCTTGGCCGTGAGGAACTAATACTAAGGAATATAAGTTTCCAGTCAAGCCCTACCCAATATTCGGGTATTGTGGTTGTACGATAAAATTGGAATGGTATCGCATCCAGACAACCATCAGTTTTATAAAGGGCTAAGGCTCATGCCTCAACATTTTTATCACCAAAATCCTCAAGTGTTTGGAAACACATGTCCAAAACATTTCAATAGAATGATCCATCATTCCAAGGTTTTCATAACCATTTTTCCACCAAGTATTCCCATCTAAAAGTTGATCAAGTTTTATGCTTAGCACTAGCATATACAGGTGGGGGTAGTACTAATGAGGGGTGGTAACTAGTGGAGTTTCAACTAAGTACAACCTTATGTCTCAGGCTGATGTCAAGGCTTCTAATTTAGGCAAAATTTTATGCTCTTTATGCAACCTTCAGCATCTTTCCAATCTCTACCAGTCACTTAAGTAAACTCTAAGTAAGCTTTGATAAAGAAATAGAGTAAGAAGCTTGCAAATAAAACTAGGATTGGTTTATCAAGTGGGTATGATCACATATGCTTAAGGCATATAGTAGTCATAGAACAAGTATGGGTTTGTTGCATCAGTAGGGTATCTTGCAAGGGTTAGCTTGCATAGGTCAACTTGATTAGTAAGGCTTGCATAGGGATAGTATCAGCTTGCATCAATATCAGTATAAGCTTGCCTTGTGCAGAGCAGTGGTTGAAGTTCTCCTCGGCTTCTTCTTCGTAGTATCCTCCTTCCTCCTCGTATCCTTGGTCGGTACTAGCATCTATGAATAAATACGAGGTACACAATCACCAAACAATACTTAACTACTTGCAATCATCACACACAAGGGTCCTATAGATGATCTAGCATCATCTCTAACCTTACTATGTTAAGGCTTGATTTAATTCCTTTTATTTTTAGAAAAGTAATTTTTACTCATTGAAAAACTACTTAAGATTTAATATTCTCCAAACCAAACATGGGATCATGTTGACACATGTCATCACCACATATTGTAGTCCATGGGAATGTGATTTAAAGTGGTGTCGCAATTTAATAAGGTTTTACCCTTTTATTTTAATTAATTAAAGTGGCTAGAAATGCTTATGTAGTATTCTTTTATTACTTGAACATTATTTCTGCAAGTAAACCTATATATTTTTATATATTCTGAAAGGTATGGTTAAATGTGATTTTTGAGAGTTGGAATCAACTCAAAAGCTACTATGATTTGAAAAATGTTTGAATGCAGAAAAGCTTATGCATTGTTATTTTTACCATGGGTGATCTATAGATCCAAATGACTTGAATCCAACGGGCTTGGATTCAGCATTAACAGTTCCAACAAAATTGGTTTTATTCAATTTGGTGCACTGAATCAATCTGGGTTGATTTTTGAAGTTGGGTACAGAAGTGTGTTTGAATTGAAATAGAAAAAGGTTTAATTTGAATAAGCGGGCTCTTGGGAAAAGTTATCGGGCGGCTGCTAAGCGCATGCTCACGCTTGCTTAAGTGGGTGTCTCCACTGTCGGTGACACGGGCTGGGCGAAGCGGTATGAACGGCGTGGATCGCTCGATCTAGTTCTAATTCAATGGCGGAGTCATCGTCGACGCGAGACAACGGCGAGAATGAAACCTAAGCGCGGCGATGAGGGTTGCTGGGCTCACCGGTCGCGAGGTCGGCGAGGCGGCGACAGCGAAGTCGGCGGCCGAATCTCCTGGTACCGGTGGCTTCTCCTAGGGCGGCTCCAATCGCTGGATCTCTTCTTCTCCAGAAGCGGCGGGCTCCGGTGAAATTCCGGCGGGATGGTGCTCGCCTTGCTCTGAGAACGGTGTGGCACGATCAGTGAGGAGAGGGGAGTGAGATGGTGTGAAGAAATCGTGCGGGGGTGGCCTCTATTTATAGTCGGCGAGGGACCGTCAGGCGCCGCAGTGAGCTCGTCGGGCGAGGTTACAGCGACTAATGGCATGGGCAAGGGTAGGGGACGTGCGGTGTCTCTGGCGATGCTCAACAACATGGTCTCGAGGCATGGGGTGTGGTTTGGTATGACGGCGGTGCTCTGGCAGCGGCGGCGTCTTCGGCGCGGGCGTGGCATGCGGCACGGGGTGGAAAACAGGGATGTCTGGCGGTCTCCTGGATCGGTGGTGATCGTGTGTGCACGCGGTGAGGGCGGCGCGTGGTCTGTGGACGCTGGTCGAGGGTGGTGCTCTGGCGCATGCTTGGCATGGTCTCTGGCGGTCTGGGCGCGGCTTGTGCGCGTGGTCCAGGGCTTGGCAACGCTCGCGGCTGGGACAGGTAGTGGCGATGGACGGTGGGCTGCCTCCCAGACAAGGTTGGCACGGCTAGTTCTTCCTCTAGCCTGCTGTCCACAATGGGGTGACAAGGGGGTGCTCGGCTGTTCACCATTGATGGCAATGGCAAGCTTACAGGGGTGCTAGTCCTTAGTTAAACTTCCTAGATGATCTACTGAGCTGTGTGTGAGCTAATTAGGTAAAAAGTTAGGCCAATTTTACTGCACACTATAGTGTTTGATGTTTGTTTGATTTGTGTCTGCAACCTGTTTGATGAAATGGCCGCATGAACTCAAGTTTTGAATTCTGAAAAGATTTTTGGTGGGTTTTCTAGATTGATGCTGGTGAGTCTGCAGATGCTTGGGTTTTGAAAGTTGAGCTTGTTTGAGTGGTTTTTGAAAAAGTGGGATCTTCCCATATGATAAGGATTCAATTTTGAATTGTCATTTAAACTATGCATTTGAAAGTTTCTGGATGATCACAAAGTGGGTCTTGATACCATGTTATGAGTACATTCAAGGGGTGCAAAGATCCAGAAAAGTTTCTTTAGGTTCTGAAAGTTTGAGACAGCCAAAGTAGGCATGGGAGTTAAATTGGCCAAAATGACCATTCATTTCATATATGTGTTTTGATTTACTTGTCTTTAGGAAAAGTGTGGGAAATGTTTTAGATGATGTTTATTTCACCTAAGAAACATTTTACAAGCAATGAAACAATCAAACAAGGTGGTTTGTAAAAGAGTTCAAAATCCATGCATACACATATGCATGCATTCATGATTTTATTAGGAAAGCTTTTGTTAACCCTAATTTTGATGATTAGAATTTGATGATCCAAGTTTAGTATTTTTGGGATGTTACAGGCATTGTCACCGTTGGCAATGGGCTCTCGTCCGGAAAAATCCTGGCACCAGACCCGAGAACTCAGCCGCCTAATGTCCCCGAGCCAGGTCTCCAAAACGTGATCTAGGAGTTGCCAAAGCGAGGAACCCGGTGTAGAGCCGACCGTGCAGTCAACCTTCTGAGGCCGGCGCCCGGTGTCCACGCACTTGAGCCCATGACCAGACAAACATCGCACCGCTCTTTTGAGAATTTTTACATATGGTTACCTCAAAAAAAAAGCAACAACCTCAACCCACTTAATCCATTTTGGAAAATAGGCCCAAGCTAACCATTAAATAGTAAGCCTGCTATAAACGCAAGCAAAAAAGGCCCAAGTCAATCATTAAAATACTACGGCTAATATAACCGTAGCAATAAAAAGGGCCCAAGGTCCAGTCCATTAGGTGAGTGTCATAACGTTTCGTGTTGTCTCCACCGTGAGCGAGAAAAGCTTTGATTTGGCTCTAATGGCACCAGGATCTTCTTAGAAATCTCACTACATATACCTTGGCTTGCTAGGATTTGGGGCCCCTTGGATTCGGGGGCCCGGGGCGGCCGCCCCTCCTGTCCCCCCTCAGGGCCGGCCCTGTATGCGTAGACCATTAAATGACTTGCAAAGGAGAAGAATCTTAACATTAAAAATCATATCCTTTCTACATATCCAAAGAGTCCATATAGTGGCAAGCGCTTCCATCCTAATGATAATTCCAAACTTGTGATCAATTCCGTGTATCCATTTGTCAAAATTATTTTCAACACTACATGTGGGGTGCAAGTTAGAAGCCACATGGATGAGTTACCTTATAAAATGTGTGAACTAACACTAGAAGCATAGGCCCGTGGTTGGATGGTTAGGAGGGCAGTGGTACCCCTAGCCCACCAGATTTCAAACCCCAGGTTTGACGCTTTGGTGTCTCATAAAGGCGGAATATTCTTTTAGTGGGAGGCGACGTTCCCGTCGATAGCGAGGCGCCTGTGGTGACTTCGTCAATCTCAAGACCCGCCGGCTCAGTCTCTCGGAGGTGCTCATAGGGGTAGGGTGTGCGTGCGTGTGTTCATAGGGGTGAGTGTTTGTATGCATTGTGAGCGTCTGCGTTTGTACTGTGTTTTTCAAAAAAAATTCCCAAAAAAGCATAGGTGCTTAATTCCTCACAATGAAATAAAATCACACTTTAAGCTCCCATGCCAACTTATGTTTTGCAAGGTCATGTTTGGTAAGGATCACACGTTTGTGAAGGTACCACTCAACACTACTACCTTCATTTTTCTATTTATTTTTTTATTATCGATTGGCACTTCTAAATGAAAGAGTGCTTTATACATGGAATCGATTGTGAATTTACCATTTTATTGTAGACTCCAGCCGAATTCATCGGTCTTTTGAGACAATTGAGCCAATGCCACTCTCCCAAGTAGAGTGGTCCATGCTGCAAGTTCGGGACCAATTAAATCCCTTCTAAACATCACATTTGGTGGAAAGGTATTCGTAATAGCGACTGTATCGCTCTTGTGACGAACAATATTGTACCGAGCTGAATATTATTCTCGGTGGACGGTATATCCTACACACTTATCCTACTAGAATATAATTTATGATCCTTCTTGATATTAAATGATCCAAAGCGAAATAAATATTTCCTCATCGCCATTAGATCAGCCCAAAAGTGTGAATGTCCTTGTTTCCAATAAACCTGGGTCGTCGCCTTTGAGATTATGCACTTATGTTCTAGAAGTTTGAAAAGCCATTTATAAAGAAGGACCATGTTTTAACCTAAAGGTCATGAATACCTAGACACCCATTTAGCTAGTTTATTTTCTTCACTATCTCATGGCCAAAGGAATATCGAGTGAAAGTAATGAAACCTTTGCAGGACTTCTTTTGGCATCTAGAAAGATATCACTACGGTACCATATTACTTAGTACTGAATTAATGCATACCCGTTTCCCCATAGATAGTAACTTTCCTCCCAACAACTTAATCTCTTATGGAGAGGATCCTCCACCTATTTCTGTTCGACATTTCTGTGTCACTAATAATGAATCGGAATACCCAACACCTGATTGCAAACTGGCCTTGCTCATAACTAAATAGTTTGGCATATTGATCGGCTGCTTCCGGAGCCTTCCCCAAACAAAATAGTTCAATTCATGGAAATTAATTTTGATCCCTAAAAGTTGTTCAAGTTGTATAGTCAACATATATTGAAGCTGAATGATAGGAAGTCCACCAACCACTTGAGTGGAATATCCATTAATTTGACCATCAACCTTGGCATGCTCAATCAGGCGAGTTAACATATCTGCCAATATATTAAACTATATGGACAATAATGGGCCGCCTTGTTTTAATCATTTTTGTTTGAAAGTAATAACCAACGTCATCATTGACTTTAATTGCCACACTACCTCTCAATTCAAGAATGCCACTCTGCTTATCTCAAAGTCATCTTTAAATATCACCTCATTCAATGTTTTCCGATGAATTTTATAGACTGTCTCATGAAGGATCAATACTCCATCTAGGATGTTAGATAAGGGACCAAAAACATACTATTCTCTTGATATTTGAGTAGATAGCCAGTCTGCTTGTCTTCCGTAGACCAGTAGATCAGTTGTGCTTGATGTTAGATCAAAGAACAAGAAGACTGAAGTAATATTATGGTATGTGTAGGTACACTTAGAAATATGCATTTTCTATATGGATACAATCATGATTATGTACCGAATATGAATTGTTTACTTACATATCAAAGAATATATGGAGATATGTATCAAAAACCATACCCATGTATATATAATTATGTATTTGTATACGAGTATGCGAGGAGTCTTACTTAAAAAGAAGTTGAAGGCTTGGTCGGCAAGACAAGTCACATATAAGAAGGATCAGGAAAACGAAGACCTCACACAACTCTCCCAGATCCCTTCCCATGAGAAGCTAGAAAGTCCTTTTGGCTCATGAGCTCCAGTGCTCCCCTATATTTACAAGTTTCAAAAATTTGTGAAACAAAATCCTGAAAGTAACTAATGATGTATCCTACAAACATGCAAAATCTTAATTCAAAATATTTTATATTCTAAGCTACACAAAAATGACAAACTTTGAATTTTCTATGGGAGTTGAAATCACCATACCCTCTGATCTACAGTTTTGTAATCAAAATACATATTATTTTTAATTGATATTTTGCACGTTTGTGAGATACATCATTAGCTACGTTCATGATTTTGTTTCATAATTTTTTAAAACTTGTAATTATAGCTTTAATTTTTTTTCATATGCAGGGAGCACTAATCTCCATGTGCACCGAATCTCCACTCGTGAGAAGCTCCACTATGTACATAGGATAGATCTCATGTAGACTATGTACTCTGCATTACCCTCCTCCCTCTCTTCCCCTCCTTGTTCTCTACTACACACTCTCTCCATACATGAAAAATTAAATTGTGCTTGGGTAATATACTCATAATATGGTTGTGGTTCATTAGTTATATAAGAGGGTACACCAAATTGGCGACGTGATGTTATTCTTTACCTTCGTTTTATGCGCCATTTTAGATTACACAAATTGCTTGTTTTGGCATTTAAGGCCCGAAGGATATAACTTTTCTACACCTGAACACTACCATCGGAATGTTTTTGAGTATATTATCTTGAAGAATTAAATGTCAATTGGTTCTAGCAAACAAGATGAGTAGTAATCGTTCCCCGTCGATGAAAATGTGCCTGCGTTGCACTGTGTACATGGGGCGTAATGGCTGTCATACATATCTCTGTTGCGCTTTATTACGACTAATGTCGTGTGACAAGCACTGATAAAAGTCCACGCGCACAATATTTGTCAAAAATAATCTGCACTAACGTCCTCCATGCATAGGCGTAAAAGTACACAAAAAGGTACTAGTGATGCATGATGAGTGGACATGCACCATTGCATCTACTAATTAACATCTCGCGTGCACACGAGCATTAGGCTCTTGTCAGTACGTAAGATATACAACTAACTAAGATTTGGTTGAGAGCAGATGAGATATTGCACTTGGCACTACGCCTTTGGATAGTTCTGTCAGATGCGTATATGTACGCGCGCTAACCAACCCCCCGCGCCACTTTCTACGAAAATGGAAGCTCCTTACCCTATAATTAACCTAATCCCGACGCATGCTTTCTCTCCACAGTCAAGTCATGCATTCCTAACGATATTCAAGAATTGCCGTGAGAACCACGAGCTCTGATTGTGTTGGGTTAATCACGCGTTATGTTGCAAAGCATCTTCCTTTTGTGCAAGAGTGTGCATACTAGGGGTTCAGCCAATGGAGAACCGAAAGTGAGTGAAAAGAATCATCATTGCTCCTTTTATCAAAACAAAATTATATATTATACTGGTATAGTATTATTTGTCCTACCTGCTACTACAGTGGATGGCAATCCGGTTTCTCCATTGCCGAAAAGCACGTACGTGGCATTCCTTGCTGAGTTTGCCACGAAAACGGCGTGTCACTGGCTAAGCTTAACTAGTCCAGTTGAAGCTGCCAGGTACTAGCACTTTTGTCCCGTTTCGTCTCATGAACTACCTGGCTGACTCATCGGGACAACATTCGAGTGCGTGCGTGCATTGTGATGCGCGGACAAACACACACGCGTCACCATATTCTTCGGACATCACCCCGGCTGGTGGCGAATTATTGCGTGCGTCTTATACAATCGACATTCATGATTCATGGATGTCACTCGATCGGACCGGGAACTCTTGCCGATCGATACGTACAAGTCATGCATCATTCGCAAGTTGGATTTCCGTCACGGCGAGTAATCATTTGTATATATGGGACAAAGGATTCCATCTCCTCTGGCTGCCTCACGTGTACTATGTTGTTTCTTCAATCCTAACTCACACATTGCGCGGGGAGTAAAAAAAGCAGCAAATCTTGGTGGGGTTCCAACGGTCTCTACTGCTGGACTAATCTCTCCAACAAATGGAGGTGAACAGCTTCCCAGAGGTCCAACACACCCGAGAGGCCGAGAGCATCTCCACTTGGCACTTGCGTCTCACAAAGCGTGCCCCTCGATCAAGGTCATGTTAGCCCACCTGCTAGCGACGAGGGCACCGATCCCAGACCCCCAGAACCGAGCGCACCCCTCAAGCTCAGTGGAATCGCCTCTCCTCGCTTGCGTGCGCCTCCACAGCGATGCCCGGCTAAGACCCTGCCGCCACCCTCTCTTCTCAGCCCTGCTAGGTTCACCGGTGGAAAAAGGGCCTACAGTCCCGGACCGCAACTAGCTTTAGTTTCGGTTTTGGGCTCGGAACTACGAAAACGGGACTAGAGCCCCCCCCCCCCCTCCCCCCTCTAGTCCCGGCTCGCTACGGCCCGCGAATGATAACAGTCACGTGGTTGTTTCAGCGCCGCGGGGGCGGAAACCCTCTAGTCCCGAGCCGTAACATTATCCGGGACTAAAAGGTTTTCTGCCACGGCAGAAAATTGTGTGTTTCTCTGCCGCGGCAGAGATTGTGTATTTCCTTTTTTTTGCCATTTCGTTCCTTTTTCGTTGTGTGTTTTACTATAATTCAAACATATATTTCAGTATACATATTATACGCTACTACATACACACTACACGTCGATGCATTTATATAATTAATCGATCCCTTGCAAGCATACATATAATCAATCATATCAAAAGGAAGAAATGTTTTGAAATTACATGGTCATTGATGAATATATATATCATATCAGCTACATGGAGATGACTAAGGCAAATCGAGTTTCACGTCATCCGCATAATGCTCTCTATGTACATCAAGAACTTCCTTCATCATAAATCCCGCCAGCTCCTCTTGAATTGCTCTTATGCGCTGGTCTGGCTCTAGTTTCTCCCGCAAATCATAAATATAATGTGAGTCAACTTTTCGCTCACTGGTCAACTCGCGGATGTACTCGCAGACGTAGTATCCACATAAATGAGTTCCCGGTGGCTGCTGTAAACTCTTCACCATTTTATAAGTTAACTTCTCTTTGAATGGACCTGGTATTTACTGTCTGAACCGTGTCCAACACCTGCTCGGCAAAGAAAATGAACAAAGGAGTTATTAGTTACTTGATATCAGGAAATGAATGAAAGAGGACGATATAATGCGATAATGATTGAAATTAATTATGGAGCATTGCTTTCATGTCGCTCCACTGCTCTTGGTCCCAACTTAATGAGTCGTGGACTTCAACTAGGGAGTTGTCAACTTGAATGTTTAGCAAGATCCAGTGGAATCTGCGGACGTTTACATAAGCATACATGCATAGCTTATCCAGTAAGCAAAAATAAAATGTGTACAAGATATAAATACTCACTTGAAGTTCTAAGGAAATAGTATTTCCTTAACAAAATTATTCTCGGTTAAGAACCTGTACAGGTCTTCCTCCACGTCCTTGGGGTGATTCTTTAACGTATATTCATTAACGATATATGGGTCAATGAACCCAACGTCGTATCTTCTAGCTCTTTTGCATTCAACCATCTTCATTCTGCAGAATATAATATCATCATACAAAAGAATATATAGTTAGAATAATATATTAAATGCAATGAACGAGCTGAGCTACAAACTTAATTATAAAAATAAATCACTTACAGACAGTAGCAACCAATGATAGATTTGTCGAGGGTGCGCTGGTTGTATAACAGAAACAGTTCGGTCATTTGAACCTGTATCGAGTATGGTTTGAAGTGATGCTCCTTTCTAACGTCCACCGGAAACCAATCTTTCTGATTTTTTTTCTGCTTGCGACATGTACCATTCGCACAGATTTCGCATATGGGTGGATAGACGCGCGAGCTCTTCATTACTGACTAGAGGCTTCCCTTGGACATACTGCCGTACTATCTGACCCACTGGCGTATCTTCATAGCCTAAATATTGACCAATAGACATATTTGCTTCGTTAGCAAGTGCTTTGGCCTGCGATACAGTGATTCCCATAAGTGCAACATTATTACGGGCTCTGGGGTCCATTATTTGCATTTCCATATACATTTCAGCTCTGAAGGCCTTGTCAAGGTCTGAAATGACTTTGAGCGGGGCGACCGATTGATTCTTCTGTGCTCCGAGCTGGACAACTTGCTTCCCGCTTTTTGCACTTGTGATTTTTTTCTTTTGTGCTTGCTTAATAATCTCTCGGTCATAGTCTGATTCCAGATTCATCGATATCTGGGATGGTTGCTCAAGAACGGACTTAGCCCACTTTTTGGTTTTTTCATTATATACCGGCTTTGGCTCAGGATTTTTGGGTGCAAAATGCGCCTTAACTTGGGCAGCCACATCCGCGTTAGTTTCCACATCGGTCTTGTCATAAGGTCTCTTTGGAAGAGCCGGCGGGATGTCGACTATCTTCGCCGTTTGACCTTTCTTCGATGTGGGGCGCGGGGGCCCGTCGAACTTCCGTTTCTTCGACGAGGTAGTAGTATTGCACGGAGGCGGAGGCGAAGATCGAGTATTGCGCGGAGGCGGAGATCGAGTTGATGTACTCCTGCTGCGGCGATCGTCAGCGGGGCGGGGTGGACTTGGAGGTTGGCGATAATCGGGTTGGGGTGGACTTGGAGGTTGAGGATATTCGATGCGGGGTGGACTTGGATTCCTCGGAGTCGGTGGCCTTGGAGCCGAGCCTGGAAACTTGATGTACTTCTTATTCCATAGAATGATGTTGTGCTTGACAGCTCCTAGTTTCGTAAGGCCTCCAGGCGTATCGATTTCAATCTCTAGGTCCGCAAAATCCTCCACTATGTCATCCACCGTGACACGAGCATAGCCTAGTGGAATCGGAAGTGAATGGTGGAGTGCTCCAGATAGACAAGGTAAAGCAGTGCCGATCGCCACCTTGAAGGACAGGTTGTTCATTGGCTGATGTAGCTCACATTGAGCCATCTCTCTGATATCATCCACGGGGTAGTAAGGAGCTGGTGCATCATCCAACAGTGCTTGATCATCAGCCCGGACCTCCGTGGAAGCCACACTGCTTCTCCACTGGCTAAGATCCAATGCAGGATCATCAGACCGCGGGTGAGTTGACGATGGCGGCCTTTGGCTAATTTCATGCATGAGGTTCTTGAGATCAGCTAGGTCCTGCTCTACCCTGGAGATCCGGTCTGCCTCCCGGTCCTTCTTTCTCTGACGACTTCTAAAACTGGCATCGTACTGAGGAAATCCTTTCTTCCACGAGACACCGACGCCTTTGCCTCGTGTTCGTCCTTCCTTTTCACGATTCCCTAGGGTGCGTGTCAGCTCGTCGTTCTCTCTCTCGGGACGGAACAATCCCAATTGAGCATCGTTCGTTGCTTGAATAAGGTCTTGGTAAGGTTTTAGAATTTTATCATGAAATAATGTCTTCCCTGTTTCTGGGTCCAAGGATCCCCGTCTGCATACCAGTGCTTTGACCTCTCGGGCCATCCATCTACATGCCGTGAGTGACCTCTAGCCCTCATGTTCTTCTCCATAGTTTCCCACTTAGGGACGACACTCTTGTAGCCACCTGTCCCCATTTTATGATGGTATTTCTTGTTGGCAGCATTTAACGCTTTCTTTGCCGACTTTGCCTTTGCTTTATCAGATTGCTTGTACTGTACAAAATCGGTCCACTGTTCTCTCAACTTCTCGTTTATTCCTTTGAAGTCTGGAGTTTTATTTTTCGCGACATATTTCACGTATAAACTTTTATTGTGGTTCCGGTACAGTTCAGCCCACTCCTTCACTTTCGTTCTATTTTCAATCCCACCCAGCCTTGGGGTAATACCATCTACCTCAAATTCTTCATACTCTGGAGGTAGTATTAAATGCGCTATGAGCTTCTGCGAAAGGTCATCTTTGGCATCATCAGTGACATAGCTAGATTCTTCACTGGATTTCTTTGACTGATTCCATTCTTGGATGGTGATCGGCAGGTTGTCCCTAACAAGCACCCCACATTGATTTATAAACATCCTCCGGTGCTTCTCTGGAGCAATCATTTCACCATCATCATGTATTTCTTCGATGGTGAACCTCTGATTACCATCCAACTTTTTGTTCGGCCCTCGTTTCGTTTGAGCTGTCGACTGCTTCGATCCGGTGGGCTAAAAGAAGAAGAGAGAGTGATTAATATATATCTAGATCAGTTAATGAATAGAGGTAACACGAGACTTTATATATATATGTACCTCGCTGGATCCTGTCGAGGGGCCATCATTATTGTTGTTATTTGTTTGCCCTTCGTCCATCTGGCCTTCCCCTTGGTACATTAGGTTTTCCTCTAGTCCATCACCGGATGGATTCATATATGAGGATATCTCTTCCTCGAGCAAAATATCTCCGCCGGTAGTAATATTAAGAGGAATTTCACCTCTTATCATGCCCTGAAGAAAACCTTCACCGATGCGACCAGGATCTTCGGATGGATCCATGACTTAATTATCTATAACAAAAAGAGAGTTAAACAGGTTAGAAAAAACAATAATCCTAATAACTAAAACAATATAATCCTAATTATAATAATCCTAATATTATTTGTGCTAAAACAATAATCATAATAACTAAAACAAAAAAATAACCCTAATAAAACAATAATCCTAATATTATTTGTGGTAAAACAAAAAAATAACAAAAACAATATAATCCTAATAAATAAAACAAAAAATAACTAAAACAATATAATCCTAATAAATAAAACAAAAAATAACTAAAACAATAATCCTAATCGTAATTCTAATATTTTAACTAAAACAATAATCCTAATACTAATCCTAATAACTAAAAAACTATAGAAAAAATATAACAAGAAACTATAAAAAAACTATAAAAAGTACTAACATTTCCTAATAATATAAATACTAAGAATAACATTTATACAAAACCTAAATATTACTAATAATAATAATAAATATTACTACAAAAACCTAAATATACTACTAATTAATACTAGACTAATTATACAAAAACATAAATATATAATTAATACTAGACTATATAATTAAATAACCACCTCCGACGAGGTGGGCGACCGGAGGAACAACGGTGGCGGGCGGTGGCGGCAGTGAGGCGACGCGACACGTCGGCGGCATGTACGGCAACCGCAGCGCGACACGTCTGGGCGGTGACACGGCAAGGCGGCACGGAGGCTCGGCGATGCGGCGTGCGGCGGCTCTGCGGTACGGAGGGGCGGCCGGAGACGAGGGCGGCGGCGCGGGAATCGGCCGGGCAGCACCTCCCCTGTTCTCTGCGTCGATGGCGCCTTCTCGTCTTCGTCTTCGTCGTCAAATCTTGCTAAGTGTTGGGTGGGCGCGCCAGGGGCGAGCTTGTGGTATATAAAGGGTCACCCCTTTAGTCCCGGGCTAAGCCACCGCCCACGACTAAAGGGTCTTAGGTACACATCAACGTTGTTGTCGGGTTCGTGCCACAACTGTAAAAGTTCTTCCACTAATGGCCTTAGGTACACATCAATGTTGTTGCCGGGTTGCTTCGGACCTTGGATCAATACTGGCATCATAATGAACTTCTGCTTCATGCATAACCAAGGAGGAAGGTTATAGTGTTAGAGATATGCCCTAGAGGCAATAATAAATGTAGTTATTATTATATCTTTGTGTTTATGATAAATGTTTACATTCATGCTATAATAGTATTAACAAGGAAACATTAATACTTTTGTGATTTGTAAACTAAATTAGAGTCCCTAGTAAAGCCTCTTCATAATACTAGCTTGTTGGTTAATAAATGATTGTGGTTTCCCTATCATGAACATTCAGATGTTATTAACAACAACATCATATCGTTAGGAGAATGGTATGATGGACATACTCCTATAGATAAGCGTAGCATAAAGATCAAGTCATTTTAATAGTTCAATTGCTATATGCTTTCCGATACATAGTAACCTAATTCCTTCGACCATGAGATCATGCTTATCACCATCACCGGAAGGATGCTTTGATGACATCAAACACCACACCGTAACTGGGTGGTTATAAAGGTGACATTGAGTGTTCGGAAAGTATGGGTTGAGACACATGGATCAAGAGTGGGATTTGTCCATCCATATGACAGATAGATATACTCTGGGCCCTCTCGGTGTAATGTCATCCAATTGGCTTGCAAGCATGTAACTGGCTCACAAGGGATCACGGGAACGAGAAAAAGAGTACTTATCAGTAACGAGGTTGAACTAGGTATGTAGAGATACCGACGATCAAAACCTCGGATAAGTAAACTATCGTGAGACAAAGGGAAATTGGTATCGTATGTAAGTGGTTCATTCGATCGCAAAGTAATCATAGAAATATGTGGGAGCCATATGAATTTCCAGATTCCTCTATTGGTTATTGTTCGGAGAAGTGTCTCGATCATGTCCGCATAATTCACGAACCGTAGGGAGACACACTTAAGGATTCGATGTTGTTGATTAGTTATGGAATGATGAGTAAGAGACCGAATGTTGTTTAGAGTCTCGGATGGGATCCGGGATATCACGAGGAGATCCGGAATGGTCCGGAGAATAAGATTCATAAAAGGAAAGTCATGTTTCGGAGTTGGAGAATGATTCTGGTGTTTTCATCGGGAATGTTCTAGATTGGTCCTAAGGTCCACTCGGAGGGGAAGGGTACATGAATGTGTCATAAGAAGTTGGAATGGTTGCATCATGTACTAGGTATCATGGCTGGGCAAAATAAAGGGATAAATCAAATCCTAGTTTGAAAAGTCAAACGCCAATTTGAAAAGTCAAACGACGGTTTTGCTTGGTGGAGGGAGTAGGAAACCTACTTGGGGAGGAGTTCCTGTCCCTCCACCCGCCGGCCAAGGAGGCCGACTTTGGGAAGGACTCTCCTCCCCTGGCCGGCGCCCTCCCACCTATAAAAGGAGGGGCATGGGTGCCTCTCTAGACCTACACCTTGCTCCACCAAAACCCTAACCCTAGCCGTCGGCCCTCCTGCAGCCGCCGCCGCCCTAGGGTTTGCCCTAGCCACCTACTTGGGGCTCTCCCCTTGCCCTAGCCGCCGGCCTAGCCCTCTCTCCTTGGTGCCTCTAAACCCTAGATCACCAAGGCCTCTCTCATAGTCCACCATACTCGCTCCGTCTTAAGGCTAAGCCCTGCGAGATCTCCCCTCTACTTCCGGTACCACACCGTCGTCTTTCTTGAATCGCGAGAGAGTGCTACAACCTCATTTTCTTTGGAACAAGGGAGAGGAAGGTCTTCATCGAAAATCAACGTGTGACCGATTGCGGAGCGCTGGCCGAACGCCGGGAAGGATCGTCTACATGATCTTGAGATCGGCAAGAGTACGACTACATCACCCACGAGAATTCGCTCTCGTTAAACACTTTAGAATCTTCTAGGGTGAGTTATTCTATCGACTCGTTGCTACAACCTAGTAGATAGATCTTGGCTTGTTTGTTTGTATGCGGTAGAATTTTTTTGTTTTCCATGCTCGAACTACCCCAAGGGTATCAGAGCCGTGTCTATATGTAGATCTGTTGCACGAGTACAACATAATGGTCATTGTGGGCGGTGGTGTTTTTATTATCAATTGCTTCTTGTGTACTTTGCATCTTGCGGTATGATGGGATGAAGCGGCCTGGGCCAACCTTACATGACATCGTTCATGAGACTTGCTCCACGCTCAACATGCAACTTGTATTGCATAAGTGGCTTTGCGGGTGTCTGTCTCTCCCATTATAGTATAGATCCAATTTACAACGGTCACTTGATAGTTCAAACATCAACGTTGTGGTTCTTGTTCGTAAGTTAGAGCGACACTTATTGAAAGCCCCAAACCACGTAAAATATGCAAAGAAAATTAGAGGCGTCTAACTTTGTTTTGCAGGGGTGTGTTGTGATGTGATATGGCCATGATTGTGATTATATTTGATATATGCAATGTTCCTTATTGTAAGTTGGCAACCGGCAGGAGCCATATGGTTGTCTTTAATTTCTGTTAAGACCCGTGTGTCTATTCAAAGTAGTTGTAATAGTTGGAGCTGGTGGACGACAACCATGGAACGGCGTCATTGACCTTGATGCAATGCCGGTGATGATGGATATCATGTTCTTGCTTGAAGATGGAGATCGGAAGCACAAAGAAGAAAGGCCATATCATATCACATATTATGAATTGCATGTGATGTTAATCCTTTATGCATCTTGTATTGCTTAGTAGACGACGGTAGCATTATAAGATTATCCCTCATGCACATGAATTTCAAGTCATAAAGTGTTCACCCTTAGTTAGCACCGTTGCTAAAGCTTGTTGTTTCGAAGCACCACGTGATGATCGGGTGTGTTAGATTCCGCAAGTGTATACAACATGAGCAAGCCAGATTTTCTCATGCGGAAACTAAGGTTTGATCCTGACGAGCCTAGCATGTACATACATGGTCTCGGAACACAGATCACCGAAAGGTAAAGCATGAATCATATAGTAGATATGATGAACATGTCGATTGTTCGCCATTGAAGCTATATCAACTCTCGTGATGATCGGTGTTGATGTGGTGGATCTGGTTCGTGTGATCACTAAAACAATGTGAGGGATATTGTTTTGAGTGGGAGTTCACCTAGATTAATTTTATTATTAATCTAAACTCAATTTGTCATAAACTTAGTCTAAATTATTGCAAATATGTTGTGGATCAATGGCGGCCCCTACCATCAATTTTAATGCGTTCCTAGAAAAAGAAAATTTGAAAAACAATGGAAGCAACTTTGCGGATTGGTTCCGCAATTTGAGGATTGTCCTCAATGCTGGTAAATTGACCTATGTGCTGGATGCACCGCTGGGTGACCCGCCTGCAGCTGATGCTACCGATGAAGTAAAGAATGTTTACCTCGCTTAAGAATCGGTACTCCGATTCGATGTGCTATCTTGTATGGTTTGGAATCGGAGCTTCGGAAAAGGTTTGAGAACTCAGACCCACATGATATTGTCCGTGAACTCAAATTGATATTTGACACTCACGCGGCAGTTGAGAGTTATGAGGCTTCTGAAAAGTTCTTTAACTGCAAGATGGAAGAGGGCAGCTCCGTCATTGAGCATGTGCTTAATATGTCTGGGCACGCAAACAAACTCCAAAGCTTGGGTATAGTGATTTCTAATGCTTTGGGGATTTACCGTGTCCTCCAATCACTACCACCAAGTTACAAGAACTTTGTGATGAACTACAATATGCAAATCATGAACAAGCAGTTGCCAGAACTCTTCTCCATGTTAAAATCTGCAGAAGTGGAGATCAAGAAAGAGCACCAAGTGTTGATGGTCAATAAGACCATCAAATTCAAGAAAGGCAAGTCTAAGCAAAAGAGACACTTCAAGAAGGGTGGTAAGAAAGTTGCCGCACCGACAAAGAAGACCAAGGCTAGACCTAAGCCTAATACTGAGTGCTTTTACTGCAAGGGAGAAGGTCACTGGAAGCGGAATTGCCCAAAGTACTTGGCGGATTTGAAGAACGGCAACATCAAGAAGAAAGGTATATCCGACATACATGTTATTTATGTGTATCTCACTAGTACTCGTAGTAGTGCCTAGGTATTTGATACTGGTTCGGTTGCTCATATTTATAACTCGAAACAGGTGCTGCAAAATAAACGGAAGCTAGCGAAGAACGAGGTGACGATGCGCGTAGGCAATGGATCAAAGGTTGATGTGATCGCGGTCGTCACGCTACCTCTTCATATACCGTCGGGATTAGTTTTATACTTAAATAATTGTTATTTGGTGCCTGCGTTAAGAATGAACATTATATCGGGATCTTGTTTATTGCGAGACGGTTACTTGTTTAAGTCCGAGAATAATGGTTGTTCGATTTATATGAGTAATATGTTTTATGCACATGCACCTTTGATAGATGGTCTATTCTTATTGAATCTCGATAGTGGAAATACACATATTAATAACATTGAAGCTAAATGTTTGAAATTGAGCGATAACTCGACCTATATATGGCACTGTCGTCTTGGTCACATTGGAGTGAAGCGTATGAAGAAACTCCATTCCGATGGAATTCTTGAATCACTTGATTTCGAATCACTTGAAAGATGTGAAGCATGTCTGATGGGTAAAATGACTAAGACTCCATTTTCTGGTATGATGGAGCGAGCTACGGACTTATTGCAAATCATACATACCGATGTGTGTGGTCCGATGAGTGTAGCATCGTGCGGTGGTCATCGTTATGTTCTTACCTTCAGGGATGACTTGAGTAGATATGGGTATATCTATTTCATGAAACATAAGTCCGAAACTTTCGAGAAGTTTAAGGAATTTCAAAGTGAGGTGGAGAATCAACGTAACAAGAAGATTAAATTTCTACGTTCTGATCGTGGAGGTGAATATCTAAGTTACGAGTTTGGCGAGCATTTGAAGAAATGCGGAATACTTTCACAATTGACACAGCCGGGAACACCACAGCGTAATGGTGTGTCCGAACGTCGTAATCAAACTCTCTTAGATATGGTTCGTTCTATGATGTCACTTACAGATTTACCGCTATCATTTTGGGGTTATGCATTAGAAACAACCGCATTCACTTTAAATAGGGAACCATCTAAATCCGTTGAAACGACACCGTATGAATTATGGTTTGGGAAGAAACCTAAATTGTTGTTCCTTAAAGTTTGGGGTTGCGAAGCCTATGTGAAGAAGTTACAGCCGGACAAGCTTGAACCCAAAGCGGAAACATGCGTCTTCATAGGATACCCAAAGGAAACTATTGGGTATACCTTCTATCATAGATCCGAAGGCAGAAAACTTTGTTGCCAAGAATGGATCCTTTCTAGAGAAGGAATTTATCTCGAAAGAAGTGACTGGAAGGAAAGTAGAACTCGACGAGGTTGTCGAACCTTCTCTCGAACTTGCGAGTAGCGCAGCACCGGAAGAAGTTCTGTGGTGCACCAATAAGAGAGGAAGCTAATGATGATGATCATGAAACTTCGTTGAAGTCGCTACGAACCTCGCAGTCAACGAGAACTCGCACCACTCGATTGGTATGATCCGTTATGAGTGTCATGTTGGTGGACAACACCGATGACCTGCGACATATGAGGAAGCGATGATGAGCCCAGATTCCAATAAATGGCAAGAAGCCATGAAATCGAGATTGGATCCATGTACGAAAACCAAGTATGGACTTTGGTGGACTTACGGATGGCCGAAGGTCGAGAACAAATGGATTTTCAAGAAGAAAACAGATGCTGATGGTAGTGTTACTGTCTATAAAGCTCGACTTGTCGCAAAAGGTTTTCGACAAATTCAAGGAGTTGACTACGATGAGACTTTCTCACCAGTAGCGAAGCTAAAGTCTGTGAGGATTTTGTTAGCAATCGCTGATATTATGATTATGAGATATGGCAGATGGATGTCAAAACAACGTTCCTCAATGGAGACATTGATGAAGAGTTGTATATGATGCAACCCAAAGGTTTTGTCGATCCTAAAGATGCTAGCAAGGTATGCAAACTTCAACGGTCCATATATGGATTGAAGCAAGCATCCCGAAGTTGGAATCAACGTTTTGATAAGGTAATCAAAAGTTTTGGTTTTTATACAAACTTATGGAGAAGCTTGTATTTACAAGAAAGTGAGTGGGAGCTCTGTAGCATTCTTAATACTATATGTAGATGACATATTGTTGATTGGGAATGATGTAGACCTTCTTAATAGTGTCAAGGAATATTTGAATAATAGTTTTTCAATGAAAGATCTTGGTGAAGCAGCTTACATATTAGGCATAAAGATTTATAGAGATAGATCGAGACGCCTAATATTATTGTCACAAAGTACATATTTGGACAAAGTTCTAAAGAGGTTTGGAATGGAAGAAAGCAAGAAAGGTTTCTTGCCCATGTTACCCAATACGACCTTGAGTAAAACTCAAAGTCCAGCAACGGCAGAAGATAGAGAAAGGATGAGTAAGACTCCCTATGCCTCAGCCATAGGATCTCTAATGTATGCCATGCTATGTACTAGACCCGACATTGCATATGCTGTTAGTTTAACTAGCAGATATCAAAGTGATCCAGGAGTGGATCATTGGACAGCGGTCAAAAACATCCTTAAGTACTTGAGAAGAACTAAGGATATGGTTCTTTCTTATGGAGGTGATGAACAGCTCGTTGTTAATGGTTCCAACGATGCTAGTTGGAACACCGATCCGGATGATTCTAAATCTCAATCTGGATACTTATTTACTTTGAATGGTGCAGCAGTTATGGAGGAGTGCAAAGCAAAGCGTTTTGGCGAGATCTTCAACTGAGTGGAATACATAGCTGCTTCGGAGGCTTCACAAGAAGCGATATGGATGAAGGAGTTCATTACAGAGCTCGGTGTAGTTCCAAGTGCGCTGGACCCAATGTCTATCTATTGTGATAACATGGGCGCCATAGCCAATGCGCAAGAACCAAGGTCACACAAGAAGCTGAAGCACATCAAGCTACGTTTTCTCGCTATTCGAGAACATGTCCAAGATGGTGACATAAAGATTTGCAAAGCACACACAGATCTGAATGTGGCGAATCCGTTGACTAAACCTCTCCCGAGGGCAAAACATGACCAACACCAAACTGCCATGGGTGTTCGATATATTACCATGTAATCTAGATTAGTTGACTCTAGTGCAAGTGGGAGACTGTTGGAGATATGCCCTAGAGGCAATAATAAATGTAGTTATTATTATATCTTTGTGTTTGTGATAAATGTTTACATTCATGCTATAACAGTATTAATAAGAAAACATTAATACTTGTGTGATTTGTAAACTAAATTAGAGTCCCTAGTAAAGCCTCTACATAATACTAGCTTGTTGGTTAATAAATGATTGTGCTTTCCCTATCATGAACATTCAGATGTTATTAACAACAACATCATATCGTTAGGAGAATGGTATGATGGACATACTCCTATAGATAAGTGTAGCATAAAGATCAAGTCATTTTAATAGTTCAATTACTATATGCTTTCCGATACATAGTAACCTAATTCCTTCGACCATGAGATCATGCTTATCACCATCACTGGAAGGATGCTTTGATGACATCAAACACCACACCGTAAGTGGGTGGTTATAAAGGTGACATTGAGTGTTCGGAAAGTATGAGTTGAGACACATGGATCAAGAGTGGGATTTGTCCATCCGTATGACGGATAGATATACACTGGGCCCTCTCGGTGTAATGTCATCCAATTGGCTTGCAAGCATGTGACTGTCTCACAAGGGATCACATATCACGGGAAAGAGAAAAAGAGTACTTATCAGTAACGAGGTTGAACTAGGTATGCAGAGATACCGACGATCAAAACCTCGGATCAGTAAACTATCGTGAGACAAAGGGAAATTGGTATCGTATGTAAGTGGTTCATTCGATCGCAAAGTAATCGTAGAAATATGTGGGAGCCATATGAATTTCCAGATTCCTCTATTGGTTATTGTTCGGAGAAGTGTCTCGATCATGTCCGCATAATTCACGAACCGTAGGGAGACACACTTAAGGATTCGATGTTGTTGAGTAGTTATGGAATGATGAGTAAGAGACCGAATGTTGTTCGGAGTCTCGGATGGGATCCGGGATCTCACGAGTAGATCCGGAATGGTCCAGAGAATAAGATTCATATAAGGAAAGTCCTGTTTCGGAGTTGGAGAATGATTCCGGTGTTTTCATCGGGAATGTTCTAAAAGGGTCCGGAAGGTCCGGCACTCCGGAGGGGAAGGGTACATGAATGTGTCATAACAAGTTGGAATGGTTGCATCATGTACTAGGTATCCTGGCTGGGCAAAATAAAGGGATAAATCAAATCCTAGTTTGAAAATTCAAACGCCAATTTGAAAAGTCAAACGGCAGTTTTGCTTGGTGGAGGGAGAGTAGGAAACCTACCTGGGGAGGAGTTCCTCTCCCTCCACCCGCTGGCCAAGGAGGCCGACTTTGGGGAGGACTCTCCTCCCCTGGCCGGCTCCCTCCCACCTATAAAAGGAGGGGCAGGGGTGCCCCTCTAGACCTACACCTTGCTCCACCAAAACCCTAACCCTAGCCGCCGGCCCTCCTGCAGCCGCCGCCGCCCTAGGGTTTGCCCTAGCCGCCGACTTGGGGCTCTCCCCTTGCCCTAGCCGCCGGCCTAGCCCTCTCTCCTTGGTGCCTCTAAACCCTAGATCACCAAGGCCTCTCTCATAGTCCACCATACTCGCTCCGGCTTAAGGCGAAGCCCTACGAGATCTCCCCTCTACTTCTGGTACCACGCCGTCGTGCTGAAACCCTAGATCACCAAATGTAACACCCTCAAAATCGGACCTATGCAAGTTTTAGCGATTCCCGCCAAACCCGCATAGAAACGATTCAAAGGTGCCCACCAGGCACTTTCGTGCGGGTGGAAAACGAAGTAATAACATTACACAACAAATTCCTCGATGGGACCCCACAGGTAGATATATACAATAGCGACTCAAAGAGTCAAAATACAGATATACTGATGCAGATCCAAATCACCTTGAAAACGATAGAGCGTCACTACGGACAAGATGCAAATGGGGCTAAGAGCCTCAAGAATAACCAATGGCGTCCATAACCCTGCCGTGCCAAGCGGAAGGGTAACCTCGCTAACGACGCCGATCTCAACACCGCTTAAACAAAAGGTGCCGACAAAGGGCAAAGGAAAAGAGGCGTCGATCGAGGCCGAAGACAGCGAGGCTAGAATTGGCGGTCCTACATAGGTATGGTGGATCGAAAGGCGGCAAGATGCACGGAACAACCTATAGAGACTTGATACAATGGCGGTTATCGAGAGGGGTAAGAATGACCTATACGGATCCAACTCAAGCTAACACCAAACATACCCATCCTCGTGTTTCCCCGAGACCAATCGAGGAAGTCAACCGAGGAACTCACAGTTGGCGCTTTATTTATTCGATTATCGTTGCAACAATTACTAGTCGTATAGATAATTATCCCGATAAAATAAGCAAGGCAGTTTTATTTAACCATTCCATTGTAGTTTGCGACACTTACTAGTCAAATACAATTAGCATGAGATAACCGTAAACCCAAAGCTTGTTGGAACTTTTATTTAGCCATTCTGTTGTAGTTGCAATACTTACTAGTCAGGTACAATGGTCGCAAGCGACACTCCGAACAAGCAATGGTGGGCATTCCATTATAGTGAAGCTGATTACTAGTCATTATAAAGTCAAATTTATAGTACTACTTTAGTTATGCTTGTCTATGGTCGAGATACTGTGCTCCAAGTCGTCCATAACCGCGGACACAGCTTTCAGAAAGTTTTACCCGGCCGGGGTGCACCAATAGCAACACACGCTCGATCAACCTCGGAAAAACCAAATCAAAACCCAACGAGGCTTTCACGACAAAGCAATCACAGGATTCAGAAATATTTCAGGGGGCCACCCCTTGAAGTCTTACCATAGCAAGTAAGCTAGCTCGAGACGGACCCAAGGTTTGCGACAATGGTCAGAACGTCGGGAACCCAAAAGCGGGATTGTCGATACCGCGAAAACATTCCGCTTACCTAACAAGATGCAGTGTGCTCCTCGCAATCGTAAATAAAGAGCATGGCATAAGTACAGGATAGTAAACAAAACCTCAAACTAGTTTGTGGCCCCAAGAAATAAGACCGAATCAAGCTCGCTCGGGGGTCCCATATACCTCCGGATGTGGATAGCGCGATAAATCAAGGAACAGTATCAAGTACTCGGGGTCCTACGGGACACAAGTGGGCGTTCGAAACCAAATATTATCTATCACCCACCGATGCCTCGCTTACTTCAATTTTAGTTGTTAAACAGAATTAAAGTGAACGACAAGTAAAACTATGATCATCTCCAACATTCACATACGGCAATACTCCAACAACTGTGGTTCTTGACGACGCAACAACACTTGAGCAAGCGACTACGACGCATAAGTCCATCTATCTACCAAACAATGTAATAGGATGTGTCCAGGCAATATAGGGCTGCAAGGGATATCACGGTACGAAAGCTAGAGCATCGCATACGTATAGCAATAGATCAATAGGAGGAATAAATACTATAAAAGTAAGATAGGTAGAAAGGGAGATGCTCTGAAAACATTGCGAAGGTTCAACCAAGATCGGCGACTCACATCAACTCAACGGCCTTATCCGCGAAGAAGCAAACCACTAGAATAAACACGGATGCAATATTTAAGATCGGCGTAAGATCGTGCATGATGCATGCATGATGGATGACATGACAAAGGTGCGATGCAATTAGGTCATATTAAGCGGAACCGGGGTCCCGACAATTAATTAGGCGGTTCAAGTTGTTTAGATCCCCCGCAATTTAGATGTTGTATTAACAAGGCAAAAGATAGCACCGGGTTCGCTACACAAATTTAAATGAGGCCAATATAAGGCTAGATTTGCCCGCATATGGGCCCCATATTTAATTATATGGTGAATCGGCATAAGGCCCCCAAACCAATGATATGCATGCGAGAATGACCATTTAATATGCAACAATTTTATATTACATTCATAAAAATAGGGCTCGGGAGGGGAATCACACATTAGGGTTCGGCAGATCTTGGGTTCCGGGGTTCGGGGTCGGGTCTCGGTGTCGTGGTTCGACGGTTCGGTCTCGGACAATGTATAGATCTTGTCGCATCCGCGATGGTCGGGCCATGTTGTCGGTCTTGACGTCTCACGCGAGTCCTTGGCGTTCCGCGGGAAGTACTTGTTCGCGTCGGGCATCGGATTCGCCCCGATTGGTGTCGATCTTGTCGGGCCCGCGCAGTAGATCTTTGTGTTTCCGGAAGATCTTGCCGACTCCATGCGAAGGCGTTGGCGCTCTAGATCGGTCTTCAGGGTCTCGGCCATCGGGTCCTTGAAGGAGGTCATGGCGTCCGAGGGAAGTACTTGTCGTATCCGTGTCGGCGGCCTTGTCGGTTGTAGGGTTCGGTCTTCGGATCCGGGTGTGGCGCCGATGGTCTTATGTGGCCCGTGGTTCCACGTAGGAGAACCCCGGGTACCGTGGCGGAGTTCTCGGGGTCAAAGAAGATCTTGGCGGGGTACCATGTGGCCGATCTTGTTTCGATTGTCCGCGATGGAGATCTTGGCGTCGGTCATCCTCGGTCGAACTTGCAGGTCATGTATTCGAAGATCTTGTTGGCTCGTGCAGCCATTACTCCATCATCCATCGATATCCACTGAACACCACCACATCGACCTCATAACAAAGCAATACGAACGGAAGCCAAGCCAAAATACCGATGGGGTTAGACCGAGGTTGGTGGAGGAAAAGGGCACCGCGAATCTGCAGGGAGGCATGCACCGGCAGGAAGGTCAAGGCCGAGGGCTCGGGCAACGCGTCGAGGAACGGCGATGGGCGTTGCGGTGGGCCACGCGGTGGCGCTTACTGCAGCAGGAGGCGGCTGCGGGCTCGAGGAGGCGCCACGGGGAGGGAGACCGCCATGGCGGCCGAGAGGGGACTGGATGGGGGGTGGAACCGGCGGCGGCGGAACTGGAGGCGAGGAGGAGCTCGGGGCGGCGGGCTCGAGGCGCGGGGCGGCGCGACGCTGGAGGCAGGAGGCCGGCGAGGTCTCTGGGGCGGAGGCGGGTGGCGGAGGCGGTGGAGGTAGGCGGCGAGCGGGCGGCCGGAGGCGGCGGGAAAGCGGTGGGCGCGGGCGGAGGAGGAGGACGCGTCAGGCCGGGAGAGGCGGGAGGAGGCGCCGGCAGAGGCGGGAGGAGCGGCGCCTGGGAGGGAGGGCTCGGGCGGCAGAGGGGAGGCGGAGCAGGCTGCATGGCAGAAGAGGAGGAGGAAGCGTGCGGGGTCGGGCTGCTCGCGGGGATGGAGAGAGAGGAAGGGAGGGAGAGGAGGTGGGACCGGGGCAGGGACGTGGGGTCAGGGGGTGGGAAGGGGTGGTTGAGTGGGGGGGAAAAGGTGGGGTGTGGCCGGCGGGGCCCAGGGTGGGTCCGGCTGGCAGGGAGGGAGGGTAGAGAGGCTGTGGGTGAGAAAAGGAGTGGGGGGAAAAGGTATGGATCGATGAGGTGGCAGGTGGGGTGGGAAATGGGTGATAGGGTGAGGTGGCAGTCTGCGGTTGGTGGGTAGGATAGATTTGGGTGGGGATAGGATTTAGAGGGGGCTGATTTAAAAGGTGTGCTTGTTTTGTCTTGTTTATTTTAAAACAAGGCCACTTTGCAAACAGTTTTTAGGGAAATAAAATATCCGATACGCTCGGGGTTTTGCCTTTAAAATAAAGAGGGGTGTTTGTACAAACAGAACTAGACTTTTCGAAAATAATGCAGACAAACAATGCAAGATGATGGCGATGCAATGCACAAAACAACGCGATTTTCTAGTAGTGGTTTTGCGGGATGCCACAATTCGACACCACTAACAATGGATCTCGCCCTCGAGATCCGCCTCATGGTACCGGGAAGAAGGCTGGCGGTCTGATCCTTCGCGCTTCGTGTAGATCCTCGCGACACCACTAACAAGAGGTCGTTGTCCGTGATCGTCGAGAGAACACTCCGGGAACAAAAAGGTCGAAGCTGGAGGTATCAACAAATAAAACCACCTCTAACTTCTATAGGAAGAGGGAACCGATGCATTCTCATCCACTTCAATGTACAAAAGCAAATAGAAGGGGTAGTCGGCATGGGGGCTAGTCCATCATGCACCCAAACTATTACTCCGCACAATCAGTAGAAAAAGGTGCAACCATTCTCGGAGTCAGACTGAAGATCTCGACAAGCGAGGTTCGGAAACAAAGGAGGGATGCAGACTCTGCATCGGATCTGGCGTAGGTGATGTCGTCGCGTCGGAAAACACCGGAAGGCACAAACAAGGAACAAAGAATGGCACCACAACAGACGGATTCCTCAAGCAGCATGAACACCGGATGGTAGAACACCGTTACCAAAGGAGGAAGCGAAACCCTGAAGGTACGACGGAAACCCAACCACGAGAATTCCTGGACTCGAAGAGAAGGAAGAGAGCGGATTCAAAACACGCAGAGGTGAGAGGAGAGCAGCAGAGGGGTAAGGAGTAAAATCAGACCTAATCAGATCTATCCAACCGATTTTGCAAAATAGTTTTTGACACTCTACTTCGGCCGTTAGCTAGGTTATCCTATAGGCTGGACTTGTGGGGTATCGCAACCGCCGAGCTCGATACCACTCAGAACACCTCGAATCGGACCTATGCAAGTTTTAGCGATTCCCGCCAAACCCGCATAGAAACGATTCAAAGGTGCCCACCAGGCACTTTCGTGCGGGTGGAAAACGAAGTAATAACATTACACAACATTCCTCGATGGGACCCACAGAACAGATATATACAACAGCGACTCAAAGAGTCAAGAATACAGATATACGGTACAGAGATCCAAATCACCTTGAAAACACTACAAGGAATTTGAGCTTCTATGACCCTCCATTTTCGTCACAAAATCGTCACAGTAGTTCATCTATGACGATCTTATGACGAAAATGAAATCGTCGAAAGCTGGGCGTCGCAAATGAACTATAACGACGATTTTTGCGAAATCGTCATAACCGTCTATGACGATATTGGATCGTCATAACCTCTATGACGATTCAATATCGTCATGGACCATCTAGCCGTGCCAGTCGATCCGACGTGGCTGATCCGACGTGGCAAAATTATGACGAAATAAAATCGTCAGAGTCAATTCAACCAGATCCATTCGGTCATTTATGTGGGCCAAGCCCAATAATTCAAATAAGCTTTTCTAATCAATTCGTTCACTACATGGCTCAATCCCAAAGATATTGGCCTTTTATTTCTAGGCCGGCCTTTTCTACAATGATTTTGTTCGCATTTTTGAATTATTCATCACGCAATTTAATATTGTTTGGGCCACAACCATTTTAAAGCCCAAAATTATTTGGATCATTTCTTACTAGCCCAAATATATTCGGATCATTTCGTGACCGAGCAGTCAAGAACCAAAATCAAATAAATTTTCACAAATGACATCAAAAATTATAATGTATATTTCAATCAAGCCGTATTACATAACCTGGAATATAAAACATTTGGGGAGATGTAGTATATTACAATCATTCATAGTTCAGACCACCCAAGACCATGTATAACTACCTAGAAAACATGACTATCTACTCCACTTTTTTGAGTATGCAATAAAATCTTCCCTTCTTCCAACTTCAGCCTTGAGCTCCTGTATAAGAGAGAAAAAGATGGCCATCGAGTCAGAATGAAATCATATCTTCTAGCAATTACATAGAAAATTAGAAACACAATAAATAATAGATTTACAAGAACCCAACTCCAAATCAACACATTGTAGTTCACAAACTAATTGCTATTAGCACTCAAATATACACATGTAGTTCATCAAATGCACGACCTAGACACTACAGGTACTAGATAGAACAAATATACTAGCACACATTAAGCTCCAGGAAATGCTCTGTGTATACGAAAAGAGCAAAGAAAAAAAATTAAGCTTCGTGAAATACTCCACAGTTAAGCGGGCAACAAAACGGAACCTAATAAAACGCTATTCGCACAATACCTTTCCACATCACATAGGAACTCGACAAAATAATATGTCATGGAACCTTGGCCTATCAACCAAGTAATAAAGGAATAGGATGGAGAGATCGAGACTTATCTATTCCATAAAGGAACACCCTATGCGGCAATAAGGCCGATATCGACGCCGCAAATGTGGTAACATGGCAAAGGATGATGCGCTTCAAAGACACAAGCAAAGCAGGCTAGCTCCTTTGGTTCTGCGAGAACAATGGTTTGGGTCAATAAGGATTAAGAATTCTACTCTTGCATGTCAAACTAATGCATTACAGGGTTATTAAATGATTTTGAATCATAGTAGCAGCAGGTGAACTCAGACTGACTAGCAAAAGGCCAACATATTCAAAAATCACATATGGATTTAACATATTCTCAACAGCAGATATTACCAATTCATAAATTCCATAAACCTATCATTAAAATCACCTACTAGTGCCTTGCATATGGAATTAAGTATGCCTAGATGAGCTTATGTACACTCCAGCACATCATATACATTTCAATTTACTAAAAACAACATGATTATGCTCTAGTTATACATAATAACTCCATCTGCATCTACTAGACCACCTAATCTACAACACAATAGGAGCTATAAACCAACCGTAAGAAGTACCACACTCTAAGTGATCAACATATCACCAAGAACCAATTTATTAATTCACTCATTTAAGACCAAAGAAGATTACCACATGATTAGTACCGAGCAGGGAACTAGAAGTTGAACTCTATAAATTACATTAGTAGTACACCACATGCTCTGTACCACAAACATGGTACAAGTCTAGGATACCACCAATACAACCAAATTGCACAAACACCATGGCTCCATGGCATAGACGTATGTTGTAGAATAACACAATCAGAGCTAAGAAGTCAGTGAATAAGCACCAATAGCACAATGGAAAGTTTATAATAAATGGCAAACAGATGTTATATAGTAAACGACAAGCATAAATAGCTTAGTTGGTTGAGGTTAACAGTCAAAATTATATTAGACAACAACATATGATTTCCCAGGAAAAGGCTACACTACATATACAGTAGAAGTTCATAGCAGGGAAACATTAGAAGTTCACCATGTCAAAACTAAATAAAGTGGGAAGCAGACACAACCACATAAATATAGAGGTGCATAGTGGACTACAATAGACAAGCATAGCTCATCGGCAACAACATGTACACTTTATAAGAACATATAGATAGCACAAAAAGGTGTATTCGACCTTCTCTGTGATGATGACCACTTCTAAAAACATATCCCCCTCAAAAATGAATGCTTTCATATTGCATTGGTTAGAGAACACACTGAGAAATACCAGAAGAACAGATTCTGAAAATACCAGAAGTAACTTAGACATACTAGTTTGTGTGTCCATGATGATGGGAGAGAGTTTATGTACAAAGCATAACTTTCATAAATCTGTAGCAAGCACGCATGTCTATTACATTACCGTAACAAACAAATATTATATCTCATATGAACACAACAAGAAATAGCAGAAAAAAGAATTCTGGACTAGAAGCAGAGTACTATAAATCAAGATAGAGGAACAATGGTCATTGTACAACAAGAAACCTTTTAAATAGACTCTCATTCAGTATATGTATGCAGATTGTAGAGAAGACCTGATTGCTGAGAATAAATGGCAAGGCATGTCATTTAACCTATAACTGGTCACATATGTATATTATATATCCTATAATTGGCAACGTATGCCTGGTAGATGTTCTACTTGCCTTAACTAGGTGCATAAAAGTTACTTAAACTGGCTTGCATCACCATAATCATCATTTAAACTAACTGGTCACATATATATGCATCGTAATTGGCAACTTATGCCTAGTCATCCAGATGATGTGCAAAGTTACCTTCACTTAAGGCATGAAAAAATGTAGTACTTAAACTAGCTTGCATCACTGTAATCGTTCACACTGGAAGAAATGGAAAGACCTTATACAGAGCTATATCACAACAACAAATCTGCAGTAATTCTATGCATCACACGGAAATTTGTAGAAATGTAAGCAGATCACGAATTGGTGACAGCAAATATACCATGATATGCAGCCTCTCAACGTTGGGGAAGCATCTGAGGAAGGTAGGCACCATCTTGACATCATCACGAACTCCGAAACGGACATGCAAACTAAGAATCTTCACACTTGTCACCATGGTTCTCGTGCTCGCCTTTATCCCGGGCTGGCATTCACCGAATTCAAGACCACACAATTGAGTCATGAACCTGAATCAGTTGGACATATTTTCTAGCTTAATTAGCAAATGCAGACGGTGTGGAGAGAGATGTACCATGATGATGGTGTCTCGGATCTCTAGGACGTGAACTGCTCCAAGTATCCAAAAATCGAAGGGGTGCGAGTAAGCAGAACATGATTAGAGCATGAAGTTGAAGAGGATAAAGAGGAGGAGGATGATGGATCGCTGGATCGTAACGTGATGGTTTTGGGGTCAAGCATCCATGGAACGAACGCAACCATGATTTTGGAATCACGAATAGATCCAGAGGAGATGGGAGGATAAGGTAGGTTGGCGGATATATACCTCGGGTTGGTGGAATCACGAATAGATCCGAAGGCCTTGGCGCGACGCGCTTGGCGTCTGTGCAGCTCCTCGATGGTCGCCCGGCAAGGCCACCAAGAAGACGGCCACCACGCCTCCATCTCATCGGCGAGCCACCCACGCCCACGTCTCCATGGTCGCGGTAGCGGATGTGGAAGATCCGCATCCTTCGGACCTCCCCTCCTCTTCGGGCACAGGTGTTACTTGTGGTAGGGCTCGCCGGCGATGCAGAGGATGTCGTTGAGGACCGGGGAGGATGTGTATGGAAGACGGCGTTGATTAGGGGTGGCGTGGGGGTGGCGGCGGCAGCATGGATTGGATCTTGGGAGGCAGCATGGATTGGATCTTGGGCGGCTGGGTGGGTCGGGTCGACACGGAGGCGCGGGGTGGCTCGGGATCTGACACAAGGGAAGAGAAGAGAGGAGGAGGTGGTGGAAACGGCGAGAAGCAACCACGGCGCACGGCCATGGCGGCCTGGCCGCCATCCACGATTGAGAGAGAGGAGAGGCAGGTCGGGTGGCGAGCAGCGCGAGGAGCAAGGGATTAGGGTTCTTGTCGAGCGAGAGAGAGGAAGGAGTGGCGGCGGGTCTCGAGGAGGAGCGATGGGATTAGGGTTTGGCACATGAATATACAATATATAGAAATCGACATGTAGACATGCCACGTGAGCGTAATTGCGATGTGGCCAACCACCAATTCAACGTGTCGATTTTAGATTATATGACGATTTAAATTCGTCATAATGGAGCATAAATAATCCTCTAAGTTGTATCCTAGTGATTATGACGATTTTATATGCTGAAATTATGACGATTTGACACAAATCGTCATAATTTTATAGGATTTTGACCTATACAAATAGCCTATGGCCAGCTTATGCCAAATCGTAATATATTTATGACGATTTCATTTCCCGTCACTATGAGAAGGTCACAAGTTAACACATTTCTTGTAGTGAAACGATAGAGCGTCCGACTACGGACAAGATGCAAATGGGGCTAAGAGCCCTGAAGAATAACCAATGGCGTCCATAACCTGTGCCAAGCGGAAGGGTAACCACCTAACGACGCCGATCTCAACACCTTAAACAAAAGGGTGCCGACAAAGGGCAAAGGAAAAAGAGGCGTCGATCGAGGCCGATTACAGCGAGGCTAGAATTCGGTCCTCGCCTACATAGGTATGGTGGACTAAGCGGCAAAGATGCACTAACAACCTATAGAGACTTGATACAACTGGCGGTTATCAGAGAGGGGTAAGAATGACCTATACGGATCCAACCTGAAGCTAACACCAAACATACCCATCCTGGTGTTTCCCCCTCGAGACCAATCGAGGAAGTCAACCGAGGAACTCACACAGTTGGCAGTTTTATTTATTCAGTTATCGTTGCAACAATTACTAGTCAGGTATAGATAATTATCCTGATAAAATAAGCAGTGGGCAGTTTTATTTAACCATTCCATTGTAGTTGCGACACTTACTAGTCAAATACAATTAGCATGAGATAACCAGAAACCCAGCAGTTGTTGGAACTTTTATTTAGCCATTCTGTTGTAGTTGCAATACTTACTAGTCAGGTACAATGGTCGCAAGCGACACTCCGAACAAGCAATGGTGGGCATTCCATTATAGTGAAGCTGATTACTAGTCATTATAAAGTCAAATTTATAGTACTACTTTAGTTATGCTTGTCTATGGTCGAGATACTGTGCTCCAAGTCGTCCATAACGCGACACGGCTTTGAGAAAGTTTTACCGGCCCGGTGCACCAATAGCAACACACGCCGATCAACCTCGGAAAAACCAAATCAAAACCCAACGAGGCTTTCACGACAAAGCAATCACAGGATTCAGAATATTTGGGGGCACCCTTGAAGTCTTACCATACGAAGTAAGCTAGCTCGAGACGGACCCAAGGTTTGCGACAATGGTCAGAACGACTGGGAACCCAAACTGATTGTCGATACCGCGAAAACATTCCGCTTACCTAAACAGTACAGTGTGCTCCTCGCACAATCGTAAATAAACAGTAGCATGGCATAAGTACAGGATAGTAAACAAAACCTCAAACTAGTTTGTGGCCCCAAGAAATAAGACTGAATCAAGCTCTGGCTCAGGGGGGGTCCCATGTAACACCCTCAGAATCGGACCTATGCAAGTTTGAGCAAAATTCGCCAAACCCGCATAGAAACGATTCAAAGGTGCCCACCAGGCACTTTCGTGCGGGTGGAAAACGAAGTAATAACATTACACAACAGTCCTCGATGGGACCCACAGGCGAGATATATAACAATGACCCAAAGAGTCAAGAATACAGATATAATATACAAAGATCCAAATCACCTTGAAAAGCGATAGAGCGTCCGACTACGGACAAGATGCAAATGGGGATAAGAGCCACGAAGAATAACCAATGGCGTCCATAACCTGCCCGTGCCAAGCCGGAAGGGTAACCACGCTAACGACGTCGATCTCAAAACCTGCTTAAACAAAAGGGGTGCGACAAAGGGCAAAGGAAAAGAAGGAGCGTCGATCGAGGCGATTAGCGAGGCTAGAATTCGGCGGTCCTCGCCTACATAGGTATGGTGGAATGAAGCGGCAGCATGCACTGAACAACCTATAGAGACTCGATACAACTGGCGGTTATCAGAGAGAGATAAGAATGACCTATCCGGATCCAACCTGAAGCTAACACCAAACAAACCCATCCTGGTGTTTCCCCCTCGAGACCAAACGAGGAAGTCAACCGAGGAACTCACACAGTTGGCAGTTTTAATTAATTAGTTATAGTTGCGGCACTTTACTAGTCAGGTTTAGATAGTCGTCCTGATAAAGTAAACAGTGGGCACTTTTAGTTAACCATTCCGTTATAGTTACAACAATTACTAATCAGATACAGATAGCATGAGATAAACCCAAAACCCAGCAGTGGTTGGTACTTTTATTCAGCCATTCCGTTGTAGTTGCCATACTTACTAGTCAGGTACAATGGTCGCATGGCACTCCAAACAAACAATTGTGGGCGTGATTAATTAGCCATTCCATTATAGTGAAGCTGATTACTAGTCATTATAAGTCAAATTTATAGCAGTAAACTTTAGTTATGCTTGTCTATGATCGAGATACTGTGCTCCAAGTCGTCCATATCCGCGGACACGGCTTTCAGAAAGTTTTACCCGGCCGGGGTGCACCAATAGCAACACACGCCGATCAACCTCGGAAAAACCAACTCAAAACCCAACGAGGCTTTCACGATGAACAATCACAGATTCGAAATATTTCGGGGCCACCTTGAGTAGATCCCATAGCAGTAAGCAAGCTCCGAGACGGACTCAAGGTTTGGTTAGACGGCTGTGAACGACTGGGAACCCAAAAATGGGCTTGTCGACACCGCGGAATCGTGTTTCGATCCTAAACAGTACAGTGTGCTATCTGTCGCACAATTTAAATACAGAAAGTAGCATGGCATAAGTACAGGATAGTAAATAAAACCTCAAACTAGTTTGTGGCCCCACGAAATAAGAATGAATCAAGCTCTGGCTCAGGGGGGTCCCATATACCTCCCGGATGTGGATAGCGCGATAAATCAAGGAACAGGTATCAAGTACTCGGGGTCTTACGGGACACAAGTGGGCGTTCGGAAACAAAATATTATCTATCACCCACCGATGCCTCTGCTTATTTCAATTTTAGTTGTTAAACAGGAATTAAAGTGAACGATAAGTAAAACTATGATCATATCCAACATCAACATGCGGCAATACATCACAATCGTGGCGTGGACGTCCATAGCGACACTTGAGCAAGCGACTACGACCGCAAGTCCAACTATCTACCAAACAAAGGGTTTTAGGATGTGTCCAAGGCAATATAGGCTGCACGTTATATCACGGTACAAAACTAAAGCATCGCAACACGTATAGAAATAGATCAACAGAGGGAAGTAAATACTATAAAAGTAAGATAGGTAGAAAGGGGAGATGCTACTGAAAACATTGTCGAAGGTTCAACCGAAGATCGGGGCGAAGCTCACATCAACTCAACGGCCTTATCCGCGAAGAAGCAAAACACTAGAAGAAACACCGGATGCACTATTTAATACAACGACAGAAGATCGGCATGATGCATGCATGATGGATGACATGGCAAAGGTGCGATGCAATTAGGTCATATTAAGCGGGAAGGTCCGACAATTAATTAGGTGGTTCAAGTTGTTTATCTACCCCGCAATTTAAATGTTGTATTAACATGGCCAAGATATAGTACCGGTTCGCTACACAAATTTAAATGAGGCCAATATGAGACTAGATTTGCCCGCATATGGGCCCCATATTTTATTATTAGGTGAATCGGCATAAGGCCCCCCCAAACCACAGACAATCATGCATGCAAGATGATAATTAAATATGCAACAATTGTATTGTATTATGAAATTAGGGTTCCGGGAAGGGGTTCACACATTAGGGGTCTCGACGATCTTGGGGTTCCGGGGTTCGGGGTTCGGGGTCGGTCTCAGGGTCCAGGGTTCGACGGGTCGGCGAGGTTCGGATCTGGGGTTCGTCGGGATCGTTCTCGAACTCCGGGGTTAGGGTCTCGGATCGGGGTAGTTCTTGTCGCGTCCGGGAAGCAGGTCTTGGTTCGGTGTCGGGGGCGCATCGGATTCTCCCGGTCGCTGTCGTTCTTGTTGCATGCGGATCTTGTCGCATTCGCGGTCCTCGGTTCATGTTGTCGGTCATGGCGTTCGGGACGGGGTACTTGTCGTATCGGTGGCGGTCTTGGCGTTCCGGGGACCTTCGAGTCGGGGATCTTGGAACGTGCCGGCTTTCTCCAGATTATGCATCGCCGCTCCGTGTGGAAGGTCTCGAGGGTCCGGTGACGGAGGTCTTGACCGCCCGAGAGGAGAACTTGGTGGCCGCTCAAAGGTCGAGGAGGATCTTGTCGGTCGAACTTGGGGTTCTCGCCTCAACCATCGATGGCCTACTTGGATCCCCGTCTCGGTACCTCGGGATTATCTGGGTCACTGTCGATCTTGTTGTCAGGGCACTCCACTTATCCGCCAACCACGACGGACATACAACCACCACCGAGATAGCCGGGTGCTGAAACAACATCTGAGAAACATTGGCGACGAGGCGGACGCGCTGGGAGCAGCGAACTGGGCACCGACGCCGACGGAGATGGGCATGGCAGCGGGGGGTCTCGGCGGATGGTCTTGGGGCGGGCGAGGCGAGGAGGAGGGCCTGCACGCTGGGCGGGTCATGAACTGGGGGGTGCGGGGATCCGCGGGTTGGGCGCAGGTGAGGGACCGAGGTCAGGCGGTGGTTGCGTCGTGGGAAGAGGAGCAGGTGGGTGCGCCAGAGTGGGCAGTGTGTGGGGCTGGTGGCGGGCCAGGCGGTTGGTGAGGCTGCAGGTGGGCGTGGGTGGGCTGTGTGTCTTGGTGGTGAGGAGAGAGGGAAGAGGGACAAGTGGCAGAGTGTGAGTGGGGGAGGGAGGGAGAGAGATGAGGTGGCGGGTTCTGGTTGGGTGGAGTGAGGTGGCCAGGGGGTGTGGGTAGGATAGTGGGTATCTTTAGGAATTAGAGGGGCAGACTAGTTGGACCGTTTTAGCTTTTTCCTGGGGCGGTCGATCGGGTCTATCCGGCCCGTTCGACTGCCCCGCAAAACAATATAACCTTTTTATTTAATTTGTAAAGAACTTTTGCAAATAGTTTTATACAAACAAAGTATGATGATGACGATGCAATGCACAAATTCAACGCGATTTTCTAGTAGTGGTTTTGCGGGATGCCACAATTCGACACCACTAACAATGGATCTCGCCCTCGAGATTCGCCTCATGGTACCGGAAAGGAGGGTCGGCGATCTGAATCTTCTCGCATCATGTAGATCTTCGCGACACCACTAACGAGGGTTCCTTCTTCATCTGGGAATCGGCGACACCACCAACAAAGGGTCGTTGTTCCTGATCGTCGAGAGATCACTCCGGAGAAACAAAGGACGAAGATAGAGGTATCAAACGAGAAGGCCACCCCTAACTTCCGTTAGAAGAGGGAAAGTTACATTGATCCACCAGTTCGATGTACCGAGCGAACAGTAAGAGTCGGGTAGGGTGATCAGTCCATCCCGGAACCAACTATCAACTCGATACATGAGTAGGAGAATCAGGCAACTCAACTCTCGAGATTTAGACTGAAGATCTTCATAGGTGGTAACCGGAACAAAGGAATGTTGCCAGCAGAAATCGTATGAAAGACACAATGATTAGGTTTCGCGGTGGTTCCATTGGCATGAACAACACATGCTCAAGGTTAACCCCAACTTCACCAAGGCTCGTCCTTCTCATATGTTTTTCAACGACACTGATATCCGGCAAGGAACATATTTGGATAAAGAGCTCAAGAACAAGAGATTGGATGAAGGGTACAACAGACAAGTTGCTGATTGATGATCGTAGCACCTCCGTTACAAAAGGGAGAAAGAGAAACCCTGAAGGTACGACGGAAACCCAACCGCGAGAAATCCTGGACTCGAAGAGAGAGAAGAGAGCGGATTCAAAACACGTAGAGGTAAGAGGAGAACAGCAGAGGGGTAAGGAGTAAAATCAGACCTATCCAGAACTATCCAACCGATTTTGGAAAATAGTTTTGACACTCTACTTCGGCCGTTAGCTAGGTTATCCTACAGGCTGGACTTGTGGGGTATCGCAACTGCTGAGCTCTGATACCACTCTGTAACACCCTCAGAATCGGACCTATGCAAGTTTGAGCAAAATTCGCCAAACCCGCATAGAAGCGATTCAAAGGTGCCCACCAGGCACTTTCGTGCGGGTGGAAAACGAAGTAATAACATTACACAACAGTCCTCGATGGGACCCACAGAGCGGATATATAACATGACCCAAAGAGTCAAGAATACAGATATAATATACAAAGATCCAAATCACCTTGAAAAGCGATAGGCGTCACTACGGACAAGATGCAAATGGGGATAAGAGCCACGAAGAATAACCAATGGCGTCCATAACCCTGGCCAAGCGGAAGGGTAACCCCGCTAACGACGCCGATCTCAAAACCTGCTTAAACAAAGGGGTGCCGAAGGGCAAAGGAAAAAGAAGGAGCGTCGATCGAGGCGATGCACGGCGAGGCTAATTCGGTCCTCGCCTACATAGGTATGGTGGATCAAGCGGCGGCGGCATGCAATCGAACAACCTATAGAGACTCGATACTGGCGGTTATCAGAGAGAGATAAGAATGACCTATCCGGATCCAACCTGAAACTAACACCAAACAAACCCATCCTGGTGTTTCCCCCTCGAGACCAAACGAGGAAGTCAACCGAGGAACTCACACAGTTGGCAGTTTTAATTAATTAGTTATAGTTGCGGCACTTTACTAGTCAGGTTTAGATAGTCGTCCTGATAAAGTAAACAGTGGGCACTTTTAGTTAACCATTCCGTTATAGTTACAACAATTACTAATCAGATACAGATAGCATGAGATAAACCCAAAACCCAGCAGTGGTTGGTACTTTTATTCAGCCATTCCGTTGTAGTTGCCATACTTACTAGTCAGGTACAATGGTCGCAAGCGACACTCCAAACAAACAATTGTGGGCAGTATTAATTAGCCATTCCATTATAGTGAAGCTGATTACTAGTCATTATAAAGTCAAATTTATAGCAATAAACTTTAGTTATGCTTGTCTATGATCGAGATACTGTGCTCCAAGTCGTCCATATCCGCGGACACGGCTTTCAGAAAGTTTTACCCGGCCGGGGTGCACCAATAGCAACACACGCTCGATCAACCTCGGAAAAACCAAATCAAAACCCAACGAGGCTTTCACGATCGAACAATCAGGATTCAGAAATATTTGAGGGCCACCTTGAGTAGATCCCACGGAGTAAGCAAGCTCAGACGGACTCAAGGTTTGGTTAGACGGGCGTGAACGATCGGGAACCCAAAGCTGGGCTTGTCGACACCGCGGAATCGTGTTCCGATCCTAAACAGTACAGTGTGCTATCTGTCGCACAATTTAAATACAGAAAGTAGCATGGCATAAGTACAGGATAGTAAATAAAACCTCAAACTATTTTGTGGCCCCACGAAATAAGAATGAATCAAGCTCTGGCTCAGGGGGGTCCCATATACCTCCCGGATGTGGATAGCGCGATAAATCAAGGAACAGGTATCAAGTACTCGGGGTCTTACGGGACACAAGTGGGCGTTCGGAAACCAAATATTATCTATCACCCACCGATGCCTCTGCTTATTTCAATTTTAGTTGTTAAACAGGAATTAAAGTGAACGATAAGTAAAACTATGATCATCTCCAACATCAACATGCGGCAATACATCACAACTGTGGCAGTAGACGTCACGCAACAGCACTTGAGCAAGCGACTACGGCACGCAAGTCCAACTATCTACCAAACAGCAGGTTTTAGGATGTGTCCAAGGCAATATAGGGCTGCACGGTATATCACAGGTACGAAAACTAAAGCATCGCAACACAGATAGCAATAGATCAACAGGAGGGAAGTAAATACTATAAAAGTAAGATAGGTAGAAAGGGGGAGATGCTCGCCTGAAAACATTGTCGAAGGTTCAACCGAAGATCGGGGCGAAGCTCACATCAACTCAACGGCCTTATCCGCGAAGAAGCAAAACACTAGAAGAAACACCGGATGCACTATTTAATACAACGACAGAAGATCGGCATGATGCATGCATGATTGATGACATGGCAAAGGTGCGATGCAATTAGGTCATATTAAGCGGAACCGGGGTCCCGACAATTAATTAGGTGGTTCAAGTTGTTTATCTACCCCGCAATTTAAATGTTGTATTAACATGGCCAAGATATAGTACCGGTTCGCTACACAAATTTAAATGAGGCAAATATGAGACTAGATTTGCCCGCATATGGGCCCCATATTTTATTATTAGGTGAATCGGCATAAGGCCCCCCCAAACCACAGACAATCATGCATGCAAGATGATAATTAAATATGCAACAATTGTATTGTATTATGAAATTAGGGTTCCGGGAAGGGGTTCACACATTAGGGGTCTCGACGATCTTGGGGTTCCGGGGTTCGGGGTTCGGGGTCGGTCTCAGGGTCCAGGGTTCGACGGGTCGGCGAGGTTAGGATCTGGGGTTCGTCGGGATCGTTCTCGAACTCCGGGGTTAGGGTCTCGGATCGGGGTAGTTCTTGTCGCGTCCGGGAAGCAGGTCTTGGTTCGGTGTCGGGGGCGCATCGGATTCTCCCGGTCGCTGTCGTTCTTGTTGCCTGCGGATCTTGTCGCATTCGCGGTCCTCGGTTCATGTTGTCGGTCATGGCGTTCGGGACGGGGTACTTGTCGTATCGGTGGCGGTCTTGGCGTTCCGGGGACCTTCGAGTCGGGGATCTAGGAACGTGCCGGCTTTCTCCAGATTATGCATCGCCGCTCCGTGTGGAAGGTCTAGAGGGTCCGGTGACGGAGGTCTTGACGGCCCGAGAGGAGAACTTGGTGGCCGCTCAAAGGTCGAGGAGGATCTTGACGGTGTCGAACTTGGGGGTTCTCGCCTCAACCATCGATGGCCTACTTGGATCCCCGTCTCGGTACCTCGGGATTATCTGGGTCACTGTCGATCTTGTTGTCAGGGCACTCCACTTATCCGCCAACCACGACGGACATACAACCACCACCGAGATAGCCGGGTGCTGAAACAACATCTGAGAAACATTGGCGACGAGGCGGGCAGGAAGCGGAGGCACCGACGCCAGATGGGCACGCGGAGATGGGCACGGCAGCGGGGGTTCTCGGCGGATGGTCTTGGGGGCGGGCGAGGAGGAGGGCCCGCCGCACGGCGGGGGTCGCGAACTGCAGGGTGCGGGGATCCGGCGGGTTGGGCGCGGGGTGAGGGACCGAGGTCGGGCGGTGGTTGCGTGCGGTGGGGAAGAGGAACAGGGTGGGTGCGCCAGGGGGGAGTGGGCCAGGTGTGTGGGGCTGGTGGCGGGCCCAGGCGGTTGGTGAGACTGGCAGGTGGGGCCGCGCGTGGGTGGCTGTGTGCTTGTGTGCGGGTGAGGCTGGGGAGAGAGAGGGAAGAGGGACAAGTGGCAGAGTGTGAGTGGGGGAGGGAGGGAGAGAGATGAGGTGGCGGGTTCTGGTTGGGTGGAGTGAGGTGGCCAGGGGGTGTGGGTAGGATAGTGGGTATCTTTAGGAATTAGAGGGGCAGACTAGTTGGACCGTTTTAGCTTTTTCCTGGGGCGGTCGATCGGGTCTTTCCGGCCCGTTCGACTGCCCCGCAAAACAATATAACCTTTTTATTTAATTTGTAAAGAACTTTTGCAAATAGTTTTATACAAACAAAGTATGATGATGACGATGCAATGCAGAAATTCAACGCGATTTTCTAGTAGTGGTTTTGCGGGATGCCACATCCCATATACCTCCCGGATGTGGATAGCGCGATAAATCAAGGAACAGGTATCAAGTACTCGGGGTCCTACGGGACACAAGTGGGCGTCCGGAAACCAAATATTATCTATCACCCACCGATGCCTCTGCTTACTTCAATTTTAGTTGTTAAACAGGAATTAAAGTGAACGACAAGTAAAACTATGATCATCTCCAACATTCACATACGACAATACTCCAACAACTGTGGTTCTTGACGACACGCAACAACACTTGAGCAAGCGACTACGACGCGCAAGTCCATCTATCTACCAAACAACAGGTAATAGGATGTGTCCAGGGCAATATAGGGCTGCAAGGGATATCACGGGCAGCTAGAGCATCAACACGTATAGCAATAGATCACAGGAGGAATAAATACTATAAAAGTAAGATAGGTAGGTAGAAAGGGGAGATGCTGCTTTGAAAACATTGCCGAAGGTTCAACCGAAGATCGGGGCGAAGCTCACATCAACTCAACGGCCTTATCCGCGAAGAAGCAAAACACTAGAATAAACACCGGATGCAATATTTAAGATCGGCAGAAGATCAGGCATGATGCATGTATGATGTTTGACATGGCAAAGGTGCGATGCAATTAGGCCATATTAAGCGGAACCGGGGTCCCGACAATTAATTAAACGGTTCAAGTTGTTTAGATCCCCCGCAATTAAAATGTTGTTTGAACATGGCAAAAGATAGCACCGGGTTCGCTACACAAATTTAAATGAGGCCAATATAAGACTAGATTTGTCCGCATATGGGCCCCATATTTAATTATAAGGTGAATCAGCATAAGGCCCCCAAACCAATGATATGCATGCGAGAATGACAATTTAATATGCAACAATTTTATATTACATTTATAAAAATAGGGCTCGGGAGGGGAATCACACATTAGGGTTCGGCAGATCTTGGGTTCCGGGGTTCGGGGTCGGGTCTCGGGGTCCAGGGTTCGACGGGTTCGGTCTCGGACAACAGAAGTAGATCTTGTCGCATCCGCGGTGGTCGGGCCATGTTGTCGGTCTTGACGTCTCACGCGGAGTCCTTGGCGTTCCGACAGGAAGTACTTGTTCTGGCGTCGGGGCATCGGATTCGCCCCGATTGGTGTCGATCTTGTCGGGCCCGCGCAGTAGATATTGGTGTTTCCGGAAGATCTTGCTGACTCCATGCGAAGGCGTTGGCGCTCTAGATCGGTCTTCAGGGTCTCGGCCGTCGGGTCCTTGAAGGAGGTCATGGCGTCCGAGGGAAGTACTTGTCGTATCCGTGTCGGCGTCCTTGTCGGTTGTCGGGTTCGGTCTTCGGATCCGGGTGTGGCGCCGATGGTCTTATGTGGCCCGTGGTTCCACGTAGGAGAACCCCGGGTACCGTGGCGGAGTTCTCGGGTTCAAAGAAGATCTTGGCGGGGTACCATGTGGCCGATCTTGTTTCGATTGTCCGCGATGGAGATCTTGGCGTCGGTCATCCTCGGGGTCGAACTTGCAGGTCATGTATTCGGAAGATCTTGTTGGCTCGTGCAGCCATTACTCCATCATCCAGTCGATATCCACCGGAACACCACCACATCAGCCTCATAACAGCAATACCGGAACGGAAGCCAAGCCAAAATACCGATGGGGTTAGCTGTACTGAGGTTGGTGGAGGAAAAGGGCACCGCGCGAACTGCAGGGAGGCATGCACCTGGCAGGGAAGGTCAAGGCCGAGGCGGCTCGGGCAGCACGCGTCGAGGAACGGCGATGGGGCGTTGCGAGCTGGGCCACGCGGCGGCGCTTGCCTGCAGCAGGAGGGCAGGCCTGTGCGGGCTCGAGGAGGCGCTGACGGGGAGGAGGGAGACCGCCATGGCCGAGGAGGGGCGACTGGGACTGGATGGGGGTGGTGGAACCGGCAGGCGGCGGCGGAACTCGAGGAGGAGCTGGGCGGGCTCGAGGAGGCGCGGGCGAGCCTTCTGGAGGCAGGAGGCAGCGAGGGGTCGGGCGGGTGGCGGAGAGCGGTGGAGGTAGTGGTGGCGGGCAGGCCGAGGAGGCGGGAAGGAGGAGGAGGACGTCGGGGGCGCGCCAATGGGAGAGGAGGCGGCACGCCTTGGGAAGGCGGGAGGAGCGGCCTTTGGGAGGAGGCCTCGGGCAGAGGGGGGCCGGGAGGCGGAGGCGACAGGCCTGCAAGAGGAGGAGGAAGCGTCTTGGGTCTGCTCATGGGATGGAGAGAGGAAGGAGAGGAGGTGGGACCGGGGCAGGGACGTGGGGTCAGGGGGTGGGAAGGGGTGGTTGAGTGGGGGGGAAAAGGTAGGGTGTGGCCGGCGGGGCCCAGTGTGGTCAAGGTGGGGAGGAGGGTAGAGGCTGTGGGTGAGAAAAGGAGAGGGGGGAAAAGGTATGGATCGATGAGGTGGCAGGTGGGGTGGGAAATGGGTGAGAGGGTGACGTGGCGGTCTGCGGTTGGTGGGTAGGATAGATTTGGGTGGGGATAGGATTTAGAGGGGGCTGATTTAAAAGGTGTGCTTGTTTGTCTTGTCTATTTTAAAACAAGGCCACTTTGCAAACAGTTTTTAGGGAAATAAAATATCCGATACGCTCGGGGTTTTGCCTTTAAAATAAAGAGGGGTGTTTGTACAAACAGAACTAGACTTTTCGAAAATAATGCAGACAAACAATGCAAGATGATGGCGATGCAATGCACAAAACAACGCGATTTTCTAGTAGTGGTTTTGCGGGATGCCACACCAAACCTTAAAATCCTTGCGTCATCTGCAAAGTCCGGATACTTTCTATCGATTTTTATCCATTGCGACCCATCAGTGGGGTGTCTCAACATCCCGTCTGACTTACGTTACTCTTTATACCATCGCAATAACTTGGCGTGCTCTTTGTTTCTGAATAAGCGTTTCAACTGTGGTATTATAGGAGCATACCACATCACCTTGTCAGGAACCCTCTTCCGGGGGGCTCGCCCTCAATGTCACCAGGGTCATCTCGTCTAATCTTATACCGAAGTGAAGTGCATATCGGGCATGCATCCAAATTCTCATACTCCTCACCGCGGTAGAGGATGCAGTCATTAGGGCATGCATGTATCTTCTGAACCTCTAAACCTAGAGGGCAGACAACCTTCTTTTCAGACGCATCTTTGGCAATACGTTATCTTTTGGAAGCATATTCTTCATCATTTTCAGTAACTTTTCAAATGAGGAGTTAGGTATAGCACACCCAGCCTTCCATCGCAGCAATTCCAGTGTGCTGTTGTAGCATCCCAGTTGTCTAACCCCTGTAATGCTACATGTCATAATAATAAAATGGGCCACTTTCCAACATATAATTGTTGCATCATCATCATATCATGCTCATACCATCATACCACCTTGCATTTGAGCATCATATAAAACCCTTTCTTGTTTGGTTCTTATCTCATGTGCATGATTAATTGTATTTGCCTCTTGATATTGTATTTGGGTCTTAATAAATTGTTAAATGCCCAAGTTGAGTTGGGGGCATCTCTATTTTTGACTCCACCACCTTATCTTTCACCACCTTTTATATTCCACCATCCAATTATTCTGAGCTTGGCATTTTGTTGTTTTATCTCTAGCTCATGACTGGTTGTTTGGAATCCACCCCTAATCTTTGCTTGGCCTTGTCCACATTTTGGAATGCATATGAATAAATGCCATGGACATCTATTTTGTTTTCACAAAATAGAACCTAGCATTATTAGTTATGCATGGGCCATGCAACCATAACCCTTGGCCTTCTTCTTTGGTTTGTTTTGTTAGCTTAGTAGGAGCTTGGTTTTAAGAGCAACTAGGTGCTCCTTGTTTTGGATCTCTTGGACCATATTTTAAAAACTGCCACCTTGTTTGGCTAAACCCAAACCCTAATATCCCTCTCTCTATAACCCTGAGCCAGATCTAACCTTATCCTATATCTAAACCCTAATCCCTCTCCTCTTCCTTTTGGCCACCTCTTGTTATGCTTCCAAACCCTAGCTACCATCTACCCCTCTCCCTCTCCTCTCTAGCTGTCAACCCTAAACCCATCTAACATGGACCCATACCCCCATGCCCATAACCTTCCTAGCTAAAACTCTAAACCCCACCTAGTCTACCACAACCCAAGTTTGCCCCTATTTCTCTCCTCTTAGTCAAGCCTCCCCCTCAAACCTCCTGGTGACAAGGTTCAAGTTTTGAAATCAGTAGATAGTTTGAATTTGTATTAGATTGAAAACAAGCAAATCAAACAAAAATAAAAGAGAAAGGAATAAAAAAAAAGGAAAGAGAAGCAGCCGCAGCAGCCCAGAGCAGGCAGCAGCCCGTCATACCCAGCTTCCCCCGGCCCATCTCGCTTTCCAAGACAAGACCCCTCCAGTGCGTCACTGTTACATTCTTCTTCTTCCCGCGACGTCGATCGCTCGCCGGCAGACAAAGCGGAAGCAGCGGTGTGGTCCTTCCCCGTCATCCTCGTCACCCTCCCTCCTCTTATCCCGGATCGAGGCCCCAACCCTAGCTGTCTTTCCCCATGCGCCGCAGTTTTCCTGCTCCTCCGCTTTCCCCTTGCGCCGCCGCTGTTCGCCAGGCCCCGCCTGAGCCGCCCGAGCAAGCCGACGCCACCGGCGGGAGTGCCTCCCCCTCCGGGTGAGTCCAACTCGACCTTGAGCCTCGCCTTGCTCACCGTCCGCTGCTCGTGCAGCCGCTGGCCGCCACTGCAGTGCTCAGCGTCGGCCTCGTCCGAGCAGCCGCGATGAAGGCCGAGCCGCTAGGAGCGACGACCACGTCTTCTTCCCGGCGGTCCCTGGAGCCTCTCTGCTCCGTCCCTCTACCGGAGCCGCGCAGCCGCCGATTCCCTCCGCCCCGGCCACCTCCTGCCTCGATTCCGGTGGGAATCAACCGAGGTAGGTTTCCTCACCCAAGCCCCTACCGTTTGCCCCCCTCCGCTTGCCTAGCGCCGCCAAGCGTGACCCGCCGACGACCGCTTCACGACGCCAGACGGCGTTCCCCTCTGTTCCCGACGCCTTGCGCCCTAACGCGCCGCCGTCGACCACTCCTTGTAAGATCTGTAGATGGAACCACCCCCTACGTATTTCGTTTTGGTAGCAGCCCACGCCCATGGTCGCGACGCCATCCTCGCCGGAAAAGCTCGCCGTCGCCAGGGAACATCGGGTTTCAGAGAGCTGCGTCCGTCAGGCAGAGCCCGCGTGCAGTTTTGCAGAAAACCCCCTCGAGTTTCCGGTCGAGCACGCTCAGATCCCCTAGCAACCTCACCCGCTGTCGGCCCAATGTTTTAGCGAAACCCCCAAAGCAGGCCTCAACCCGCACTCCCTCCCCGCTGCGCGCCACGGTCCACCCCCTGGCCTCGCTGTCACGTGGGACCAGTGGCACCTTCAGACGCACAGGCTGGGCTGGTGAGCCTGGAGTAGCAGTCCGCGTGTATGTGACCTGTTCCCTCTGCCCCACCTGTCATCGTCAGAGGGTAGGAAACCCTGAGTAAGAAAAGTCTGCCAGGTTTCTGGACCAAATAAAATTCAGAAATTTGTAAATCCAATTAAATTCATATCTTTTGAAATAATTCGAATTTGATAAAACTTTCAAAATGAAAAGTGAATGTTTTTCAAATATGAATTCAACCATGTTTCGAAGTTTGACCAAGTTTGACTCTATCCATAAACCTTTGACTTTGACCCTAATTAATTAATTTTGACTTAAAATAAATTTAAATTCCAAATTCCAAATAATTCAAGTAATATATGTTTTCAAATCAGAAAAATGAGAGGATTCCAAATATGCCATTCAATTTGCCTTTTGCACATTTTAAATTCCAAGTTTAATTAAATTACAACAAATGCCAATATAACTTAAATAATTAATAACTTTTGTTTCATAAATCCAAATTTAGCAAATGATGAGTCTAAATTGATCAGCTCGACGAGACCTTTCTGTTTATGCTATCCATGACTTCAATTGCAGCATGCATCATATAAATATATATTGAACAACAACTGTTATGGCAATGAAATGTGACTAAAACCCACTTAAATGTTATTTTCTTGTCCACACCTCAAGATGCCATGCTACCTTACTTGCCATGTAAATTGTGCATCATTCATCATGGCATGATTGTTTGCTTGACGCATCTTATTCATATGCTTGTGCTCTATATTCATGTTGGCCTTGTTTGTTTGGTTTTCTCGGATAGACCTTGGCGAAAGGGGTTGTATCAAGAGAACCAGAGCACTACCGGATCCGTCCCTTGCTTCAACTGAGATACCAGCAAGCACTTCCACATGCTTGCATACATACAATACCTATTGCCTCTATCTTATTCTTGCATCATTGAGTCGCATCGCATTAAACTGAATCCCAAGTATGCATAGCCTTTACTTTTACACCCACCAAGCTTGTTCCTCCATCCCATGAGCCACTACTATAGGAGTTGTTTGAGCCATGCGAGTCGTAGAAACAACATGTGTAGGGTTTGTGAGTCGATGAACAATGAGGTACCTAAAACAACTTAACTCAGTAGTTGGGATAACTAAAAAAGTGGCACCGGTGAGCAACATCTGCTATTTGGTTTTCCTGCTCACTTGTGTCCGTAAGACCCCGAGTACTTGATTCCTGTTCCTTGATTTATCGCGGTATCCACATCCGGAGGTATATGGGACCCCACAGGCGAGCTTGATTCCGTCTTATTTCTTGGGGCCACAAACTAGTTTGAGGTCTTATTTACTATCTGTACTTATGCCATGCTACTTTACGCATTTAATTTGTGCGAGGAGCACCTGTCTTGTTTAGGATCGGGACACGATTCGCGGTGTCGACAAGCCCAGCCACACTTTGGGTTCCCGATCGTTCACAACCAGATTACCCAAACCTTGAGCCGTCTCGAGTCGGTGGCCGTTGCGGGATCTACTTAAGGGTGGCCCTGAAATAATTCTGAATCTTGTGATTGTTCGGTCGTGAAAGCCTCGTTGGGTTTTGATTTGGTTTTCGAGGTTGATCGGCGTGTGTTGTGTTGGTGCACCGGCGGGTAAAACTTTCTCAAAGCCGTGTCGCGGATATGGACGACTTGGAGCAGTTTCTTGATCATAGACAAGCATAACTAAAGTACCGCTTTTAATCGACTAAAGTAACTTGACTAGTAAATAGTGCAATACTCATGGAATGGTTAATAAAAGTGCCAACGGATGGGGGTTGTTAAATCGCTTCCTTGTTGGTAGCGAGGAGGAGGATGGATCGGATGAGATTACCATTATAATGTTGTACTTAATTCACGGACATCCGTCTATCATTGGTTAGGCGGATGGTTAGCGTTATCTGTAGCATTGCTAGGGTTTATCTTTTCTGCAATTCGTCACCCAGTTGTGTCCCCTTTAGAGGCATTAAGACTTCTTTGAGTACCCTTAGGGTCTCACACGATAAATTCTTGATTCGGATGAGCAGTACCTTCTCGGAATGGATCTTTGGGTGGAAGAAGCCAAGATGTGGGCAACGATCGCTCGTGTAGAGATTCGAGCAGGGATCCATGAGACTGTAGTTGGGATGTGCTTATTTCTGGCATCTTATGCCGATTTGCTTCTTATCCGTACTCGGATCTTGTTTGCCGCTTCCATGATACTCGATGTGTGTTGTATGAGGAGTTATCCTAAAATATAGATTTATCTAGGTCATTTGAATCTTGCCGTATGGCGTTGGTATATTTCCTTTCTTTCTAGATGGTGTGGCTCGATGTACTCTTGTATGGTGGCTTGCGTACATACCCACTTGTGTCGTAGTTGATCCTTCGCTGCCGACCACGCCCGCCGTCTGAGTCCCGTTGAGAGGGTAGTGGTTGGGACGTCTGAAAGGACTACCGGTGAGTGGCTTTTGGGGCCCCAGTACTATTTCAACCACTATCACTCATCCAGCTTGTATCTAGGGCGTAGTTCACCGAGGTAGTTACAATTGGTATCGAGCCATCCCGACCTTGTGGTTTCAATAACGGTCGTTGTCAGTCTAGAAAATATTTTGGTAGTTATGTATATTAGGGAAAAACAAAACGCGAGAGTAGGACTTCTTCCACTTTTCTTCTTAACCTCCCACCCACCCTTTTCTGGTAAGGAAGTGTAACGTTTTCAATCCTCTTCTCAAAGTTCAAACTAGGATTCACGTGTTCTGGGCTTCCGTAGTACCATAGGTTGTGTGTGTGTGTGTGATCCCTTGTCTATCTATTGCATCCAAGTTGTTATCTTATCTGCCTTTGGTTATCAACTGTTGGTACATTCCATACCGACAGGCTTTTGCAAACCGACGCAATCTATCTTCCTCTTTGTATCCGACGCTATCTTGTTTGGGGTGTTCGTTTCCGTAGTTACCAATCCTTAGGTTTCGTCGTGAGAAGAAGGGGTTAGGATATGTGTTCCACTTGTTCATGTGCGGAGTAATGATTTGAGTGCGGGATGGAGTCGCGACCATACCACTACTTGTATCATTCGCTTTTGTATATTGAATCGGTAGAGTCACTAATCTTGATTCGTTAAGTAATTTTAGCATCTATTGGTATTTTAATGCGAAATTTGTTGAAAATTTTTCTTTGATATATTTGTGTACCACACTCCTTTTCGATCGTGTGCGATATGCTTAATATCTTTTAGGTGCTATGAACTTTGTTGATATTTTAATATCATCTCGATAAATTGTATCCTTCAATCTCGGTTAATTCCATCTTGGTACTATTTTGGATTATTATCATTCTCCATTATAGTATGACTTGAGTTTTATATCAATGACATGATGGCTCCCCACCGGATGAAGAGGACATCCCTCCGAAGGCTCAATGCTCAAGCATAGCTAATGCTTTGGCGACCATGCAAGAGAACCAGAACGCTTTGAGGAGAGCGTCGGGAATGAATTTGCTCCACTTCCTCCACCTCCCAAGCGTGGTGACATCAAGAGCTTCCTCAAGTTCAACCCTCGTCGCTTGATGTGTCGACCGACCTCTTGGCGGATGATTGGTCACGAGATCTCAAGGTTGCTCGAGACTGGCGATGTTCGAGCAGGAGTGGGTCAAGTGTGCTACCCACCTTCTCAAGGGAGATGCAGCTCTATGGTGGGAAAACTACTTGAAGGCAAGCCGCCGGGTTCCAGCCAACTTGGGAGAGGTTCACTGCAGCTTTCAAAGAACAGTTTCTCTCAGAGATTGTGATGGAAAGGATGAAGGAGGCTTTCCTCAACCTGAAGCAGGGAAATGATAACGTCAACACCTACATCAGGAACTTCATGAACCTGTCTCACTATGGTGGTGATGAGGTATCCGATGACAAGAAAAAGCAGAAAAGATTCGGGCAAGGGCTCAATGCGTCGATCAAGTATGCAATCACACATGCAAGACCGGCAACCTTCCTGGAACTACAGCACACAACACTGCAAGAGGAGGCAAGTAGGCAGATGTTCGAGGAGTCCAAGAAACATAACAGGGATGCATCAAGCTCTGCAGTTATGGCAGCTCCTTCTAAGCGGCGTGTCTGGGTTCCTAACACCCCACCGTTGCTCCCGGCTCCACCAAGACCTGCGAGTTTCACGTCAAGGCCACCAAACTTCACCACTGCGGCTCCCAGGGGCTACAACAACCCTTACCCTGGAGCGCCTGGCGGAGTCCCTGGCTACTCTGCTCCACGTCCTCACGGTGCTTGTTACACATGTGGTGATCATGGACATCCCAGTGGAACGCCCAATGAAGAACAAAGCTCTCCCTCCCCCGCCAAGATCTGCAACAAGCTCTCCTTCGTTCGTGCACCACCGCCTCGGGCTCTCAACATCAACACTAAGCCGGGTGCGGTTGTTCGCGCCAATCGTCAACGCCTCTCAAGCCGAGCTACTTTGGAGTTGTCATGGGTATGCTTTCGATTAACTCGATCCTGACGAGTTCTCTTTGATTCTGGTGCATCGCATTCCTTTGTGTCTCACAAGTTTGCATATGAGAATGACTTAGCAATGGAGCCTATTCTTAAGCGGTTAACGGTTCTTTCTCCTGGAGAAAATATGGTAGCATCTAAGATCAGTCATGGCAACCAGATTGAGATTGGTGGCTCTTCATTCTTGGCTTCTTTGATTGTTCTGGGCAACTCTGACATTGATGTCATTTTGGGCATGGATTGGTTGACAAAGAATGCAAATGTGATTGATTGTCTTTGAACGCCGGTGTCTCTGAAGATTCCGAAGGCCACATAGTCTTTTCTCCAAGTCGACTCGATGTCCACTCTATTCCTTGGCAACTCTTAATGAGGATGCTATGGAAGCTATTCAGAGGGTACCAGTGGTCTGTGAGTTCCCGGATGTCTTTCCTGAAGAGTTGCCAGGTATGCCTCCGGATCGCGAGGTTGAATTCGTGATTGAGCTTGAACTGGGAAGCTCCTATCTCCAAGAGGCCATAAAATGGGTCCTTCGAGTTGGTCAACTCAAACGACAACTTGATGAACAAGAGAAATTGGGTTTCATTCAACACAGCACTTCTTCTTGGGGTAGCCCAACAATCTTTGTGAAGAAGCGTGACAGAACCGATAGGCTATGTGTTGACTACCGGGCTCTAAATACTAAAACCATCAAGAACAAATATCCTCTCCCTCGGATAAATGATCTATTTGATCAGCTAGCAGGAGCTGTGGTGTTCTCTAAGCTGGACTTGAGAAGTGCTTATCACCAAATCAAAATTCGCAAAGAGGATGTGCTCAAGACAGCTTTCACCACTCGCTATGGCCTGTATGAGTACACGGTCATGTCTTTCGGTCTCACCAACGCACCTGCTACCTTCTCGAGGCTGATGAACTCCGTTTTCATGGAGTACCTGGACAAGTTTGTTGTGGTATATCGGATGACATTCGTCTATTCCAAGTCTAAGGAGGAGCATGAAGAGCACTGCGGTGTGTCTGAACAAGCTTCGTGAGAACCGCTTGTATGCAAAGTTCTCTAAGTGTGAGTTTTGGCTGCAAGTAACATACTTGGGTCATGTTATCTCGCCAAGGGCATTGCGTCAACCGGAAACCGTGAAGACAATAGTTGATTGGCTTCCTCACCTAATGTCAAGGAAGTGCGGAGTTTTCTCGGCTTGGCTAGCTATTGCGTCGTTTTGTTCGTAACTTCTCAAAGATAGCAAAGCCTCTTACCGACCTCCTCAAGAAAGGCAAGAAGTACCTGTGGACTCCTGCTTGCCAAGAAAGTTTCGAGACACTCAAAGAGAAGCTCACTTCCACACCAGTCTTGGTTCCTCCAGATACATCTAAGCCTTTCCAGATCTTCTGCGATGCCTCTTTGCAAGGATTGGGTGCGGTCCTTATGCAAGAGAGACAGGTGGTTGCTTATGCCTCTCGTCAGTTGAAGACGCATGAGATCAACTATCCCACACATGACCTCGAGCTAGCAGCAGTTGTCTTTGCCTTGAAGCTATGGAGGCACTACTTGCTTGGTAACCGTTGTGAGATCTTCTCGGACCACAAGAGTTTGAAGTATATCTTCACTCAACCGGATCTAAACCTTCGGCAAAGGAGATGGATTGAAGCAATCAATGACTTTGATTTGACCATCAACTACACTCCAGGAAAAGCAAATGTCATGGCAGATGCGCTTAGCCGTAAAGCTTATGTCAACAACCTCATGGTAGAAGAGCAGCAGCCTCTCTTGTGCGAGGAATTCCGTCAGCTGAACCTGGAAATTGTGGAACAAGGGCATCTCCTGAACCTTCTGGCTACTCCTCTCTTGGAAGAACAGATTCGGCTCGCCATGGTGATCCGCACCAAAAAGCTCATCGCTAAGCTTGACCTTCAGTATGAGTCTTTTCATGTTGATGATCAAGGCACTCTTCTTTGAACACCGGATGTTTGTTCCAAACTACCCGGTCGAGAGACCAAGTTCTCAAGGAGGCACATGATTCGGTTCTTTCTATCCATCCGGCAGCACAAAGATGTACATGGACTTGAAAACACAATCTTGGTGGCACAGGTTGAAAGCGGTATTGTGCCAAGTATGTCTCGAATGTGATGTCTGTCGCAGTCAAGGCTGTCCATCGAAACCATTTGGTCTTCTACAGCCATTGAAACTTCGGAATGGAAATGGGAGAAAGTTGAGATGGACTTCATCCTTGCTTTCCAAGGTCGCAGAAGCAACAATGCAATTTTGTTGTCATCGACGAGCTTTCTAAAGTGGCTCATTTCTTCCCGATCAAAGAAACAATTTACGGACTTCGATTGGTGAGCTCTATATCAACAGGATTGTCTCTTTGTATGGGGTTCCACTTGAAATCAGTTCGACCTGGGAGCATCTTCACCTCAAAGTTCGGAGAGTTTCCAAAAGCTTTGGGAACAAAGTTGAACTTCAAGACTGCTACCACCCTCGGTCTCAAGGACAAGTGGAGGATCAATCAGATTCGGAGGATATGCTTAGAGCTTGCGTCATCTCTTTTGGCATGAAGTGGGAGGAATGCCTTCCATATGCTGAATTCCTACAACAACAACTTCGGAAGAGTCTCAAGATGGCACCATTCGAGGCTCTCTATGGACGCAAGTGCGAGAACTCCAATTGGTTGGTCAAAGTGCGGAGAAAGAATCTGGTTTGGCCCGACATTGTAACTCAGGCCGAGGAGAAGGTGCATATCATTCGAGAACTCAAGATTGCTCAGTCGTCGGAAGAGCAACTATGACAGAAACACGGATATGGTATATGCCTGGTGATCTCGTCTACCGTGTCACTCCCATGAGAGGAACACACCGTTTCGGTATCAAAGGAAAGTTGGCTCCTAGATACATCGGCCCTTTCAAGATACGTGGTAGAAGAGGAGAAGTTGCTTATGCACTTGAGCTTCCGGAAAAACTCAAAGTCCATGATGTTTTCCACATCTCTCAGCTCAAGAAGTGCTTCAAAGACCCCGGCAAGACCGTGGATCATGAGCTAATCGACCTTCAAGAAGATCTGTCTTATCAGGAACACCCCACCAAAATCCTTGAGACCGCAGAACGAAGGACGCGCAACAAGTCCATCAAGTTTTGCAAGGTGCAGTGGTCACACCATTCTGTTGATGAAGCAACATGGGAGCGTAAAGATGATCTCCGTGCCAACCATCCTTCTCTCTTTGTGTCTTATTCTTCTTCCTAGAATCTCGGGGCGAGATTCCTGTTTAGTGGGGGAGAGTTGTAGCATCCCAGTTGTCTAACCCCTGTAATGCTACATGTCATAATAATAAAATGGGCCACTTTCCAACATATAATTGTTGCATCATCATCATATCATGCTCATACCATCATACCACCTTGCATTTGAGCATCATATAAAACCCTTTCTTGTTTGGTTCTTATCTCATGTGCATGATTAATTGTATTTGCCTCTTGATATTGTATTTGGGTCTTAATAAATTGTTAAATGCCCAAGTTGAGTTGGGGGCATCTCTCTTTTTGACTCCACCACCTTATCTTTCACCACCTTTTATATTCCACCATCCAATTATTCTGAGCTTGGCATTTTGTTGTTTTATCTCTAGCTCATGACTGGTTGTTTGGAATCCACCCCTAATCTTTGCTTGGCCTTGTCCACATTTTGGAATGCATATGAATAAATGCCATGGACATCTATTTTGTTTTCACAAAATAGAACCTAGCATTATTAGTTATGCATGGGCCATGCAACCATAACCCTTGGCCTTCTTCTTTGGTTTGTTTTGTTAGCTTAGTAGGAGCTTGGTTTTAAGAGCAACTAGGTGCTCCTTGTTTTGGATCTCTTGGACCATATTTTAAAAACTGCCACCTTGTTTGGCTAAACCCAAACCCTAATATCCCTCTCTCTATAACCCTGAGCCAGATCTAACCTTATCCTATATCTAAACCCTAATCCCTCTCCTCTTCCTTTTGGCCACCTCTTGTTATGCTTCCAAACCCTAGCTACCATCTACCCCTCTCCCTTTCCTCTCTAGCTGTCAACCCTAAACCCATCTAACATGGACCCATACCCCCATGCCCATAACCTTCCTAGCTAAAACTCTAAACCCCACCTAGTCTACCACAACCAAGTTTGCCCTCTTTCTCTCCTCTTAGTCAAGCCTCCCCCTCAAACCTCCTGGTGACAAGGTTCAAGTTTTGAAATCAGTATATAGTTTGAATTTGTAATGGATTGAATACAAGCAAATCCAACAAAAATAAAAGAGAAAGGAATAAAAAAAAGGGGAAGGAGAAGCAGCCGCAGCAGCCCAGAGCAGGCAGCAGCCCGTCTTACCCAGTTTTCCCCGGCCCAGCTCGCTTTCCCGGCCCAAGATTCTCCAGTCATGCTACCGTTCTTCTTCTTCCTGACGCCGTCGATCGCTCGCCCGTGACAAGCGGAAAGAGGCAGCGGTGGTGGCCGTCCTTCCGCCGTCATCCTCGTCACCCTCCCCTCCTCTTCTTATCCCCAGATCGAGGCCCCGAACCCTAGCTGTCTTTCCCCATGCGCCGCAGGTTTCCCTGTTCCCCCTCCGTTTTCCCCGTGCGCCGCCGCTGTTCCGCCAGGGCCCCGTCGCTCTGAGCCGCCCCGAGCAAGCCGACGCCACCGGCGGGAGTGCCTCCACCTCCGGGTGAGTCCAACTCGACCTTGAGCCTCGCCTTGCTCACCTGTCCGCTCGTCTGTGTGCGCGCCGCTCGTCTGACCGCCACCGCCGCAGGTGCTCCGCGTCAGCAGCCTCGTCCGACGAGCCGTGTCCGCAGTGAAGGCCGAGCCGCTAGGAGCGACGACCACGTCTTCTTCCCGGCGGTCCCTGGAGCCTCTCTGCTCCGTCCCTCTACCCGGAGCCGCGCCGCCGCCGTTTCCCTCCGCCCCGGCCACCTCCTGCCTCGATTCCGGTGGGAATCAACCGAGGTAAGTTCCTCACCCAAGCCCCTACCGTTTGCCCCTCCGCTGTTTAGCGCCTTGACGATCTGACCGCCGCAATCCGCCAGACCGGCGTTCCCCTCTGTTCCCGACGCCTTGCACGCTTAACGCTACCGTCGACCACTCCTTGTAAGATCTGATGGAACCACCCCCTCGTTTTCGTTTGTAGCTTGGGCCACTGCTTGTCGCGACGCCATCCTCGCCGGAAAAGCTCGCCGTCGCCAGGGAACATCGGGTTTCAGAGAGCTGCGTCCGTCAGGCAGAGCCCGCGTGCAGTTTTGCAGAAAACCCCCTCGAGTTTCCGGTCGAGCACGCTCAGATCCCCTAGCAACCTCTGCCCCACCTGTCAGCCGCCCAATGTTTTAGCAGAAACCCCCCCCCAGCAGCCAGGCCTCAACCCGCACTCCCTCCCCGCTGCGCGCCACGGTCCACCCCCTGGCCTCGCTGTCACGTGGGACCAGTGGCACCTTGAGACCCGGGCACGCTGGGCTGAGCCTGGGTAGCAGAAGTCCGCCCGCGTGTATGTGACCTGTTCCCTCTGCCCCACCTGTCATCGTCAGAGGGTAGGAAACCCTGAGTGAGAAAAGTCTGCCAGGTTTCTGGACCAAATAAAATTCAGAAATTTGTAAATCCAATTAAATTCATATCTTTTGAAATAATTCGAATTTGATAAAACTTTCAAAATGAAAAGTGAATGTTTTTCAAATATGAATTCAACCATGTTTCTGAGTTTGACCAAGTTTGACTCTATCCAGTCAAACCTTTGACTTTGACCCTAATTAATTAATTTTGACTTAAAATAAATTTAAATTCCAAATTCCAAATAATTCAAGTAATATATGTTTTCAAATCAGAAAAATGAGAGGATTCCAAATATGCCATTCAATTTGCCTTTTGCACATTTTAAATTCCAAGTTTAATTAAATTACAACAAATGCCACTATAACTTAAATAATTAATAACTTTTGTTTTATAAATCCAAATTTAGCAAATGATGAGTCTAAATTGATCAGCTCGACGAGACCTTTCTGTTTATGCTATCCATGACTTCAATTGCAGCATGCATCATATAAATATATATTGAACAACAACTGTTATGGCAATGAAATGTGACTAAAACCCACTTAAATGTTATTTTCTTGTCCACCACACCTCACCATGCCATGCTACCTTACTTGCCATGTAAATTGTGCATCATTCATCATGGCATGATTGTTTGCTTGACGCATCTTATTCATATGCTTGTGCTCTATATTCATGTTGGCCTTGTTTGTTTGGTTTTCTCGGATGAACCTTTGGCGGGGTTATCAAGAGAACCAGCACTACCAGATCCGTCCCTTGCTTCAACTGAGATACCAGCAAGCACTTCCACATGCTTGCATACAGTACCTATTGCCTCTATCTTATTCTTGCATCATTGAGTCGCGATCGCATTAAATCGAATCCCAAGTATGCATAGCCTTTACTTTTACACCCACCAAGCTTGTTCCTCCATCCCATGAGCCACTACTATAGGAGTTGTTTGAGCCATGCAGTCGTGAACAACATGTGTAGGGTTTGTGAGTCGATGAACAATGAGGTACCTAAAACAACTTAACTTTGAGTAGTTAGGATAACTAAAGAAAGTGGCACCGTGAGCAACATCTCGCTATTTGGTTTTCCCGCTCACTTGTGTCCCGTAAGACCCGAGTACTTGATTCCTGTTCCTTGATTTATCGCGCTATCCACATCCGGGAGGTATATGGGACCCCACAGGCGAGCTTGATTCTCTTATTTCTTGGGGCCACAAACTAGTTTGAGGTCTTATTTACTATCCTGTACTTATGCCATGCTACTTTCGCATTTAATTTGTGCGAGGAGCACCTGTCTTTAGGATCGGGACACGATTCCGCGGTGTCGACAAGCCCAGCCACACTTTGGGTTCCCAGGTTCCTGGCCGTATTACCCAAACCTTGAGGCGTCTCGGTCGGTGGCCGTTGCGGGATCTACTTAAGTGGCCCCTGAAATAATTCTGAATCTTGTGATTGTTCATCGTGAAAGCCTCGTTGGGTTTTGATTTGGTTTTTCGAGGTTGATCGGCGTGTGTTGTGTTGGTGCACCGGCGGGTAAAACTTTCTAAAGCCGTGTCGCGGATATGGACGACTTGGAGCAGTTCTTGATCATAGACAAGCATAACTAAAGTACCGCTTTTAATCGACTAAAGTAACTTGACTAGTAAATAGTGCAATACTCATGGAATGGTTAATAAAAGTGCCAACGGATGGGGGTTGTTAAATCGCTTCCTTGTTGGTAGCGGGAGGAGGATGGATCGGATGAGATTACCATTATAAGCTGTTGTACTTAATTCACGGACATCCGCCTATCATTGGTTAGGCGGATGGTTAGCGTCTATCTGTAGCATTGCTAGGGTTTATCTTTTGCAATTCGTCACCCAGGTTGTGTCCCCTTTAGAGGCATTAAGACTTCTTTGAGTACCCTTAGGGTCTCACACGATAAATTCTTGATTCGGATGAGCAGTACCTTCTCGGGGCGGATCTTGGGTGGAAGAAGCCAAGATGTGGGCAACGATCGTTCGGTGTAGAGATTAGGAACGGGATCCATGAGACCTGTAGTTGGGATGTGCTTATTTCTCGGCATCTTATGCCGATTTGCTTCTTATCCGTACTCGGATCTTGTTTTGCTTCCATGATACTCGATGTGTGTTGTATGAGGAGTTATCCTAAAATATAGATTTATCTAGGTCATTTGAATCTTGCCGTATGGCGTTGGTATATTCCTTTCTTTCTAGATGGTGTGGCTCGATGTACTCTTGTATGGTGGCTTGCGTACATACCCACTTGTGTCGTAGTTGATCCCTTCGCCGACTCACGCCGCCCGTGAGGTCCCGTTGAGAGGGTAGTGGTTGGGACGTCTGAAAGGACTACCAGTGAGTGGCTTTTGGGGCCCCACCGTACTATTTCAACCACTATCACTCATCCAGGCTTGTATCTAGGAGCGTAGTTCACCGAGGTAGTTACAGCTGTCCAGCTTTTTCAGACCATTTTCGCAATTTGGGTACAACAACTTTTTGTGATCCTCTAACATGTGATTGAACTTTTTCCTATCCTTTTCAGTTTCACAATCTCTTTGTGCATCGTCAATGGTCCGACCAAGATCATCAGCGGGTTCACATGTGTCTCTTCTTCATCCTCCCTTTCAGCATCCCCCATGGAAGTATCTCCGTACTCAGGGAAACCATGATAGTTGTCATCCTCCTTCTCTTCTTCATTGTCTTTCATTATAACCTCTCTCTCTCTCCGTGCTTGGTCCAACAATTATAACTGGGCATGAAGCCGGACTTCAACAGGTGGCTGTGAAGGGTTTTTGAGTCAGAGTAATCCTTCTGATTCCTACATCCATTACATGGATAGAATACCAAACCATTGCGCTTGTTTGCATCAGCAACACAGATGAATTCATGCACGCCATTAATGAACTCGCCAGAGCGTCGGTCAGTACCATACATCCATTTCCGGACCATTTGCATTATAGTAAAAGTATATCAAAAACCATTGCACAACATGATAAAATTATTACAAGTTATATTGAGAGCTTCTAGAGCATTAATTTTGAATTTTGAAAAATTGACATGCACCAATTTGTGAATTGGAGAAAACAACCAACATGATAAATGTGAAGTTTTTTATTATTGTTCTATCAATGAAAACCTTATTCCATTCTAAGCTCTGAAACTCTAAAATTACACATTTCAATTTCCAGTAACTATGTGCCTAATCAAATTTGTTACACATATATATCAAAATCCTTCTAGCTACTTCTAGAGCATGCATGCATTGATCCATATCTCTATACTTCTAGAGCATTATAGAGCTAAAGTAGCAATAAGAGATGAAAGAATGAAGTTCTAACCTTTTAAAGCTTTGGATTTAGGTGTTGCAAACTAAATCTTGATAAATCTTGAGAAAAAATGGCATGAACTCTCTTGCTTCTTTAAGAAAAATGGCCACCATATGCTTTAGGGCAGCAAGATAGGAAGCAGAATATATAGTGGTGGACAACTAGTCCCGGGCCGTGATACGACCCGGGACTAATAGTCCACGAAAGGAACAGCTGGCCTGCTCCGGTTTATTAGTCCCGGACCGTATTACGGACCGGGACTAATGACCTTGTCCGGCCCGGGACTAGTGACTACGACCGTTTCTAGCCGTTAGAGGCCTCACAGCCCGGGACTAGTGCTCCCACTAGTCGCGGGCTGTGCCAGGCTGGGACTATTGGCCTTGTTCACGTCGAACCGAAGATGGTTTTTCCAGTAGTGGTTCTAGTCGCCGCACAGGTCGCCGCCTTCTCGACACCGGCGCCTTGCCTCTGCTCCGAGCCGTACGCCGACGTCCCCAGCGAGGGGTTCCCTTATGGCAGGCGCTCGCCTTTTTTTAATTTTTTTTTTCTGTCATATGTGCATCCGTTAGTTCGCTAGAGCATGTGTTGTTGCATAGACTGAGTGTAATTGGTATCTTCGTGATATTAATATATTCTATCCGTCCGTAAATAAGTGTACGTTTAAGAATTTTAAGACAATTTATGGGATGAAGTAGAAAGTGCATTGAGAATGTGTTAGCCATGTTCTCTCTCATCTTTAATTCACCCACCTCCAATGAGATAAGTGCATGTACTCCCTCCGTCTCAAAATAGATGTCTTAAATTGTCAAAACTTGGATGAACCTATATATTAAATAGTGTCTAGATTCATCCAAATTTTGACAAATTTGAGACATCTATTTTGGGACGGAGGGAGTACAAAATAAAGAGACCATTTGCTAAATATTATTTGGCTTGATTTCCATAAATCAATTTTTCCAGCTTTAAAGTGCATTGAGAGGGTATAAGTACACTCTTTTGTGGACAAATTGTAAACCCAAAGGTACACTCATTTATGGACAAAGGGAGTATACTCTTTTCTTAAAGAAAAAAAGAGACACCGGAAACCAACACGACGTCGAGTGGCCAGCTCCAGACTACTCCGACACACGAAATTGGGGGTGCCACTGGGTAGCACCAGCCCCATAGGCGCCCATGCAACCGGAAACTCCCCAACTTATGCCGGAGAGGGAATCGCTAGACGCCTAGACATGTTTGGAAACTACGGCCAGAGATGCTCTAGGCCCTTCACTAGTACTACATCGCGATCCTAAGAACACCCTACATCGCACAGGGTGAAATAAAAACATGGACGACGAAACATGTAAGAAATGGTTGATCGTCGAGTAGGCCATGTCGGTAACATAGATTGAGACCCGTGTCGAAACCTTGAAAGGGAAAGCTTTGGCCCGAAAATCCCGAGTCAGGTCTGGCCGGGCCTAATCATGCTTGTGGACCAGGCTTGGGCCGTATATTTAAGACTGGCCAGGCTCGGGATTCACATATTAACGATTTAACAAGTAGGCCTAGCCCGAGGCCGGACGGGCAGCTGGGATTTTGTATGTTCAAGTTAGGCTTGGGGCGCAGATCTTAGGTCGGATGATCAAGTGAGGTTCGGGCATGGTATTAGCGTCGGGCTTTTTTCGGGCCAAACCGAAGCCCGTCTTTGCCCAAGAAATGCCTAGGTATACACGTGTGCACTGTAGGCCAAATCGTTCGCAAACATGTGAATCCATCTTTCCTCTTGATCAACTGCACTCCCGTCAACTGATTCGGTAGCGATGGCTCACTGATGCTACCATCGCTCCGAGCTCCATTCATGTTTTTTTGCCGCTAACATGTGTGGAACCCCGGATTTACGGTCCGAGAATACACGTTATGCATACAATTCACGTTACCATGATCAGTGAGCCGTGAGCATAACTGACTAGTATCATTATAACATCCATATAGTAACGAGTATAAACTTACAAAGTGGCCATTATGACGAATACAACACAGATAACGGAAGTCTTCTAGCGTGGAGCCCGTGCCTTAACCTACATGCAACTGACTGGGAAAACGGCCTAACTCACATAGACATCAGCACCTTCATTCCTTCTTAACATCTGCAATCTGGCCAAGTAAATAGCCAGGAACAATGTCGGTGAGTACTTTAAATATACTCGCAAACCAGCTTAAGAGAATAGTAAAAAAGGATATGTAATATGGCTGGGATAGGATGGCTCCAAGAGAGGTTCTTTTATAAACTAGTTTCTCTTGTAGATATAGCATGTCTCTATATCTTTGTTGAAAAACTTTTGTAAAACATTTTGGAAACCTTTTTGATTAGTTTTAGAAAATCAATAGGATTGGGTCACCCGTTTGTTTCTCCTACTGGTTATCTCATGACCAAACCTCTTCCTCCATTTTCCCGACCATCCCATGGTCAAAACCTTTTCCCTTTTTAAAACAAAACCAACACCGCTCTACAGCAACCTTCCCAACCGTCCATGACCGTGGACACGGCTATTCGAATAGATTTACACTCTGTAGAGGTTGTACACATTACCCACATTATCCGATTACCCGTCCCTGATCTACACTGATTGTGGGTCGAATAATTGGTCAAGACCTTCGGAATGCCCTCTCCGATACAAGTGCCTACCCTATGAAGTTAATCCCCTCAAAACCGGGACGCCCTATATAGTCATAAGCCAACCAAAGCGCGTTTTTCACCCCGCGGGGTGTGCACTTTCAATGAGGGGTTCATAGTATCGTCTGGCCGCCATTTAGACGGTATTTACCTTCTCCAGGCCGATGTTTCACATGGGCCTTTACAGGAGAAAGCCCAGCCTCCGGGGATTTGTTCTCCCCTGTAGTAGTTTGAGACACCTATACCGGGTTAGACAACTTCCAGCCCAGCCCCGTCCTATTCCAGAATAATATGGTTGCACGGGTTAGTTGTTCTAGCAAAACTCCAAAGAACCGGGTGCATTTTCGTAAACATTTTTCATCCATCCTTGGTCCGACCATTTTGTAAATCTAAAACCTTTATCATTTTCCAAACCACTTGATAGGCCAAGCCTCACCAAGGTTTTCTCATAAAACATTTTTGTAAGTCTTTTCCCGGGGTCTTCCCATCCTACACTTTTGCTTAGACTAAACGGGGTCTCCAAGGGGTTATGGTGTTAAACACCATCTACCATACTACGGGGCAGGTAGGTATCATCAATATGGGTTGTACCTAATGGTACTAAGGGGTAATGGTATGGAGGAGCCAAACATTCCCCACATAATATAATATAGTAAAACGATGCAATTTGCATAAACGGGTAAGTAAAACATGCATAGTTAAAATAGTAGGACAAGGTGTATGATATAGAAGGTGGCTTGCCTGTGACCAGCAAGATATCCCTTGAAGGCATTGGATAACAAGAATACCAATAATAACAATAATGGATTAACCCGAGGCTTCCTTCTTCTCGGCGGCACACAATCGCAATTATTGCTGTTATCGAGCATACATGCAAACATACAACACCACAATCAATACAAGGCATACAAGCATCATACCAAACAACAAGCAAGGATAAACATAAGATATACATCAGTAGGATGTTGGAGGTTTGGTTTGATTGGACTAGGAGAAGATTTGGGGACATTAGGGAGAGAGGCTCCCTTTGAATTTATAGTCTAGGAACTACCTAAGAGAGGGGTTTTTGTTTGAGGACCTAATATGTAGGATAACATTGTATAAAAATTATACCATCAGATAGGTATTGATAAAATAAAATCAACGAAAGTGGTTTCACTATTTTATCAATTTCCCTTGACTTATAATGGATTTTATAGTGGATAAAATCCTAGTTTTAGAAATAATTCACCAGAACTGTTCCGGAGTTCCAAAAATTATTTCCTTGAGTTATTAGGTAGTATTTGATGGACTGAATCAAGAGGAGTGGGAATCACCTCAAAACAATTACCAGAATGCCATTGGGAAATTCCCAAGACAATACTGGCTAGGATTTGTCTTTTTTCATCAGATTTATTTTACAGAAGCTTTTTAGTTTATTACAAGGACACATGTTAGGTACTGAGAATACTGTTCTGTAGAAATTGGAATCACCCTTTTTGGATTTACAGAACTCAAATGGTGAATCTATTGGTGAACAAACAATGCACAGAAAGGTTTAATTCACCATAATTCAATAAAAGATCAGTAAATCTTGGGCTCCTAGGTTTTGGTACTTATTGGTATATAGTTTTACTGGGAATTGGAATTAGGTCAAAACCCCTTTTGGTTTCACCTAGGGAATTTCCTCAAGTCAAAAATGCTCTGTTTTTGTTATTTTTTCTGCAGGTAATCTACGAAGCCATTTTAGGTGGTACCAGTGGGACATGCAAGGTATGACCAATAACATTCAACACTAATTGGTTTTGCTTCATTTGGAGATACCAAACTCTCTGGAAGATTTTATTAGTGAAAAGGACACATCTAAGGAGATGATTTATCATATTTATTCTAAACCTCAAAAGGGCTAACTAATGATTTTGCATGTTTGCAAAAACACCCAGGGGCATGTATAAATTTGGATCTAACAATTTTGGGTCGTTTTCCATTTTTAAAAGGATTTCAACCAACAGGTTACTTAGCAGATTTGTAGTAGATTTAAAATAAAGAAAAGGGGGCACACGGATAGTGGGCTGGAATCTGGGGCTGCTGGGACGCGCAGAGGGAGAAATGGACCACGGGGGAGCACCACGCGCGGGAGGAGAGGGTTCAAAACCCGGACACGCTGGGCCCGCCTGTCGGCGACCTGGAACATGCGAAGGGGTATAGAGAGATGAGGGCCGCCAGATCTAGGCGAGATCGATGGCTCTCACTCATCTCCCTCCTCTGTCATGGGGAAACAGGAAGAGGGATACCCTAGAGGGGCGTCGGCGGTTGCAGGGGTTCACCTAAGGGTGCGCCGGCACCGGGGAGGGGTCAGGGAGTACGCGGTGTCGCGAGGGGAGCTCGGAGAGGGGCGGAAACCTCCGTTTCCGCGAGGGAGGGTAGCTCCCTGTTGGAGATATGCCCTAGAGGCAATAATAAAAGTGGTTATTATTATATCTTTGTGTTTATGATAAATGTTTACATTCATGCTATAATAGTATTAACCATAATAGTATTAACCGGAAACAGTAATACTCGTGTGATTTGTAAACTAAATCAGAGTCCCTGGTAAAGCCTCTTTATAATACTAGCTTGTTGATTAATAGATGATCATGGTTTCTAGATCATGAACATTGAGATGTTATTAATAACAACATCATATCATTAGGAGAATGGTATGATGGACATACTCCTATAGATAAGCGTAGCATTAAGGTCAAGTCATTTCAATAGTTTGTTTGCTATAAGCTTTCTGATACATAGTAACCTAATTCCTTCGACCAAGAGATCATGTTGATCACCATCACCGGAAGGATTCTTTGATGACATCAAACACCACACCGTAACTGGGTGGCTATAAAGGTGGCATTGAGTATTCGGAAAGTATGGGTTGAGGCACATGGATCAAGTGTGGGATTTGTCCATCCATATGACGGATAGATATACTCTGGGCCCTCTCGGTGGAATGTCATCCAATTAGCTTGCAAGCATGTGACTGGCTCACAAGGGATCACATATCACGGGAACGAGAAAAGAGTACTTATCGGTAACGAGGTTCAACTAGGTATGCAGAGATACCGACGATCGAAACCTCGGATAAGTAAACTATCGTGAGACAAAGGGAAATTGGTATCGTATGTAAGTGGTTCATTCGATCGCAAAGTGAGCGTAGAAATATGTGGGAGCCATATGAATTTCCAGATTCCTCTATTGGTTATTGATCGGAGAAGTGTCTTGGTCATGTCCGCATAATTCACGAACTGTAGGGAGACACACTTAAGGATTTGATGTTGTTTAGTAGATATGGAATGTTAATAGGGATACCGAATGTTGTTTGGAGTCTCGGATAGGATCCGGGATGTCACGAGGAGATCCGGAATGGTCCGGAGAATAAGATTCATATAAGGAAAGTCCTATTTCGGAGTTCGGGAAAGTTTCCGATGTTTTCATTGAAGAGGTTCTAGAAGGGTCTAGAAGGTTCACCGGTCCGAAAGGAGAATGGTCCATGAATGTGTCATGGGTAAGTGGAATGATTGGATCATATCCTAGGTCACTTGGTGTGTGCATTTGCAAGAGAGAATTAAAGCTCTAAATTGAAAGTCAAACGGGAGTTTGAAAAGTTAAACTGGAACAATGGTTTCCTAGTGGGAGAAGAAACAAGTCCTTCTCTCAATCCAACTTGGGTTTTGGTTTGGATTCAAACCCACCCCTCCCAAGGCTGCCCCCCTCTCATAAATAGAGGGGGAGGGCTGCCCCAAAGCACACAAGCCCTAGCCCCTCTCCACCCGAGCCGCCGCCGCCGACCCGCCGCCTTGTGCCGCCGCGCCACTGCCGCCGGTTCGTCGCCGCCACCCTAGCCGCCACCGCCGACACCTCCTCCTCCTCCCGGTCATCTAAACCCTAGATCTCCGAGAAACCCTAATCCACCATAACTCGCACCGGCTTAGGCAAAGCCCTGCGGGATCTTTCCTCTACTTCCGACACCACGCCGTTGTGCTGCCGGAATCGCGAGTGGAGAACTACAACCTCCGCTGCCTGCTAGAACAAGGGAGAGGTAGGTCTTCATCGAGTACCGAATGTGTGACCGACTGCGGAAGCGCTGCCGGAATGCAGCGCCGGAAGAATCGTCTACGCGATCTTGAGATCGGCAAGTGTACGACTACATCACCCACGAGAATCTGCTCTCGTTAACCGCTTTGGAATCTTCGAGGGTGAGTGCTTCTATCGACTCGTTGCTACAATCTAGTAGATAGATCTTGTCTTGTTTGTGTGCATGCGGTAGAAATTTTTTGTTTTCCATGCTACTAACCGCTACAGTGGTATCCGAGCCGTGTCTATATGTAGATCTGTTGCACGAGTAGAACACAATGGTCATTGTGGGCGGTGGTGCTTTTATTATCAATTGCCTTTTGTGTACTTTGCATCTTGCGGTATGATGGTATGAAGCGGCCCGGGCTAACCTTACATGACATCGCTCATGAGACTTGCTCCACGCTCAACATGCAACTTGTATTGCATAAGTGGCTTTGCGGGTGTCTGTCTCTCCCATCATAGTATAGATTCAATTTACAACGGGCACTTGATAGTTCAAACATCAACGTTGTGGTTGTTGTTCGTAAGTTATAACGACACTTATTGAAAGCCCCAAACCACGTAAAATATGCAAAGAAAATTAGAGGCGTCTAAATTTGTTTTGCAGGGGTGTGTTGTGATGTGATATGGCCATGATTGTGATTATATATGATGTATGCAATGTTCCTTATTGTAAGTTGGCAACCGGCAGGAGCCATATGGTTGTCTTTTAAATTCCGTTAAGACCTGCGTGTATATTCAAAGTAGTTGTAATAGTTGAAGCTGGTGGACGACAACCATGAAACGACGCCATTGACCTTGACGCCATACCGGTGATGATGGAGATCATGTTCATGCTTGAAGATGGAGATCGGAAGCACAAGAAGAAAGGCCATATCATATCACATATTATGAATTGCATGTGATGTTAATCCTTTATGCATCTTGTATTGCTTAGTTTGCGACGGTAGCATTATAAGATGATCCCTCAAGCACACAATTTCAAGTTTTAAAGTGTTCAATCGTAGTAAGCACCGTTGCTAAAGCTCGTTGTTTTGAAGCATCACGTGATGATCGGGTGTGTTAGATTCTGCGAGTGTATACAACGTGAGCAAGCCAGATTTGCTCATGCGAATGCTAAGGTTTGATCTTGACGAGCCTAGCATGTATAGACATGGTCTCGGAACACGGATCATCGAAAGGTAAAGCATGAGTCATATAGTAGATATGATGAACATGTTGATTGTTTTCCATTCAAGCTACATCAACTCTCGTGATGATCGGTTTTGATGTGGTGGATTTGGTTCGTGTGATTACTAAAACAATTTTAGGGATATTGTTTTGAGTGGGAGTTCACCTAGATTAATTTAACTATTAATAAGAACTCAATTTGTCATAAACTTAGTCTAAACTATTGCAAATATGTTGTAGATCAATGGCGGCCCCTACCATCAATTTTAATGCGTTCCTAGAGAAAGAAAAGTTGAAAACAATGGAAGAAACTTCGCGGATTGGTTCCGCAATTTGAGGATTGTCCTCAATGCTGGTAATTTGATCTATGTGCTGGATGCACCGCTTGGTGACCCGCCTGCAGCTACTGCTACCGATGAGGTAAAGAATTTTTTCCTCGCTCGGAAGAATCAGTACTCCACGGTTCAGTGTGCTATCTTGTATGGTTTGGAATCGGAGCTTCAGAAAAGGTTTGAGAACCATGACCCACATGATATTGTCCGTGAACTCAAAATGATATTTGAGGCACATGCGGCAATTGAGAGTTATGAGGCTCTTGAAAAGTTCTTTAATTGCTAGATGGAAGAGGGCAACTCCGTCCGTGAGCACGTGCTTAAGATGTTTGGGCACGCAAGCAAGCTTCAAAGCTTGTGAATAGTGATTCCTAATGCTTTGGGGATTCACCGTGTTCTCCAATCACTACCACCAAGTTACAAGAACTTTGTGATGAACTACAATATGCAAAACATGGACAAGTCGTTGCCAGAACTCTTCTCCATGTTAAAGTCTGCAGAAGTGGATATCAAGAAAGAGCACCAAGTGTTGTTGGTCAATAAGAACACCAAATTCAAGAAGCAAGCCAAGCCTAAGAAAAAGGGAAACTTCAAGAAGGGCGGTAAGAAAGTTACCGCGCTGGCGAAGAAGACCAAGGATGGGCCTAAGCCTGATACTGAGTGCTTTTACTGCAAGGGAGAAGGTCACTGGAAGCGGAATTTCCCAAAGTACTTGATGGATTTGAAGAACGGCAACATCAAGAAGAAAGGTATATCCGATATACATGTTATTGATGTGTATCTCACTAGTACTCATAGTAGTGCCTGGGTATTTGATACTGGTTCGGTTGCTCATATTTGTAACTAGAAACAGGTACTGCAGAATAAACGGAAGCTAGCGAAGAACGAGGTGACGATGCGCGTTGGAAATGGATCAAAGGTTGATGTGATCGCGGTCGGCACGCTACCTCTTCATCTACCATCGGGATTAGTTTTATACTTAAATAATTGTTAATTGGTGCCTGCGTTGAGCATGAACATTATATCTGGATCATGTTTATTGCAAGACGGTTACTTGTTTAAGTCTGAGAATAATGGTTGTTCGATTTATATGAGTAATATGTTTTATGCATATGCACCTTTGACAGATGGTCTATTCTTATTGAATCTCGATTGTGGAAATGCACACATTAATAACATTGAAGCTAAACGTTTGAAATTGAGCGATAACTCGACCTATATGTGGCACTGTCTTCTTGGTCATATTGGAGTGAAGCGTATGAAGAAACTCCATTCCGATGGACTTCTTGAATCACTTGATTTCGAATCACTTGAAAGATGCGAAGCATGTTTGATGGGTAAAATGACTAAGACTCCATTTTCTGGTATGATGGAGCAAGCTATGGACTTATTGGAAATCATACATACCGATGTGTGTGGCCCAATGAGTGTAGCATCGCGCGGTGGTTATCGTTATGTTCTTACCTTCACGGATGACTTGAGTAGATATGGGTATATCTATTTCATGGAACATAAGTCCGAAACTTTCGAGAAGTTTAAGGAATTTCAAAGTGAGGTAGAGAATCAACGTAACAAGAAGATTAAATTTCTACGATCTGATCGTGGAGGTGAAATTCTAAGTTACGAGTTTGGCGAGCATTTGAAGAAATGCGGAATACTTTCACAATTGACACCGCCGGGTACACCACAGCGTAATGGTGTGTCCGAACGTCGTAATCGAACTCTCTTAGATATGGTTCGTTCTATGATGTCACTTACAGATTTACCGCTATAGTTTTGGGGTTATGCATTAGAAACAACCGCATTCACTTTAAATAGGGCACCATCTAAATCCGTTGAAACGATACCGTATGAATTATGGTTTGGGAAGAAACCTAAATTGTCGTTCCTTAAAGTTTGGGGTTGTGAAGCTTATGTAAAGAACTTACATCCAGACAAGCTTGAACCCAAAGCAGAAAAATGCATCTTCATAGGATACCCGAAGGAAACTATTGGGTATACCTTCTATCATAGATCCGAGGGAAAAATCTTCGTTACCAAGAATGGATCCTTTCTAGAGAAGGAGTTTCTCTCGAAAGAAGTGACTGGAAGGAAAGTAGAACTCGATGAGGTTGTTGAACCTTCTCTCGAACTTGCGAGTATCACAACACCGGAAGTAGTTCCTGTGGCTCCTGCACCAATAAGAGTGATCCAGGAGTGGATCATTGGACAATGGTCAAAAACATCCTTAAGTACTTGAGAAGAACTAAGGATATGGTTCTTTCTTATGGAGGTGATGAACAACTCGTTGGTAATGGTTGCACCGATGCTAGTTGGAACACCGATCCGGATGATTCTAAATCTCAATCTGGATACGTATTTACTTTGAATGGTGCAGCAGTTAGCTGAAGGAGTGCAAAGCAAAGCGTTGTGGCAAGATCTTCAACTGAATCGGAATACATAGCTGCTTCGGAGGCTTCACAAGAGGCGATATGGATGAAGGAGTTCATTACAAAGCTCGGTGTGGTTCCAAGTGCGCTGGACCCAATGTCTATCTACTTTGATAATATGGGCGCCATAGCCAATGCGCAAGAACCAAGGTCACACAAGAAGCTGAAGCACATCAAGCTACATTTTCACGCTATTCGAGAGCATGTCCAAGATGGTGACATAAAGATTTGCAAAGTACACACAGATATGAATGTGGAGGATCCGTTGACTAAACCTCTCCCGAGGGCAAAACATGACCAGCACCAAACCGCCATGGGTGTTCAGTATATTACCATGTAATCTAGATTAGTTGACTCTAGTGCAAGTGGGAGACTGTTGGAGATATGCCCTAGAGGCAATAATAAAAGTGGTTATTATTATATATTTGTGTTTATGATAAATGTTTACATTCATGCTATAATAGTATTAACCGGAAACATTAATACTTGTGTGATTTGTAAACTAAATTAGAGTCCCTGGTAAAGCCTCTTTATAATACTAGCTTGTTGATTAATAGATGATCATGGTTTCTAGATCATGAACATTGAGATGTTATAAATAACAACATCATATCATTAGGAGAATGGCATGATGGACATACTCCTATAGATAAGCATAGCATTAAGATCAAGTCATTTCAATAGTTCGTTTGCTATAAGCTTTCTGATACATAGTAACCTAATTCCTTTGACCATGAGATCATGTTGATCACCATCACCGGAAGGATGCTTTGATGACATCAAAAACCACAACGTAACTGGGTGGCTATAAAGGTGGCATTGAGTATTTCGAAAGTATGGGTTGATGCACATGGATCAAGAGGGGGATTTTTCCATCCATATGACGGACAGATATACTCTGGGCCCTCTCGGTGGAATGTCATCCAATTAGCTTGCAAGCATGTGACTGGCTCACAAGGGATCACATATCATGGGAACGAGAAAATAGTACTTATCGGTAACAAGGTTGAACTAGGTATGCAGAGATACCGACGATCAAAACCTCGGATAAGTAAACTATCGTGAGACAAAGGGAAATTGGTGTCGTATGTAAGTGGTTCATTCGATCGCAAAGTAATCGCAGAAATATGTGGGAGCCATATGAATTTCTAGATTCCTCTATTGGTTATTGATCGGAGAAGTGTCTTGGTCATGTCCGCATAATTCACGAACCATAGGGAGACACACTTAAGGATTCAATGTTGTTTAGTAGATATGGAATGTTAGTAGGGATACCGAATGTTGTTCGAGTCTCGGATAGGATCCGGGATATCACGAGGAGATCCGGAATTGTCCGGAGAATAAGATTCATATAAGGAAAGTCCTATTTCGGAGTTCAGTAAAGTTTCCAATGTTTTCATCGGAGAGGTTCTAGAAGGGTCTAGAAGGTTCACCGGTCCGGAAGGAGAATGGTCCATGAATGTGTCATGGGTAAGTGTAATGATTGGATCATATCCTAGGTCACTTGGTGTGTGCATTTGCAAGAGAGAATTAAAGCTCTAAATTGAAAGTCAAACAGGAGTTTGAAAAGTCAAACTGGAACAATGGTTTCCTAGTGGGAGAATGTGGCAACCCGCAAAACCACTACTAGAAAATCGCGTCGAATTTGTGCATTGCATCGTCATCATCATGCATTGTTTGCTAAAACTATGTTGCAAAACCCGTCTTTGTTTTCCAACCGCCCCATCTTAATTCAACTGTAAAGCCCGGTCCCGGAATATTTTGTTTTAAATAAAAACGTTGTGCAAACGGTCTGCTAAAGATAAATAAAAATATTTATTTATTTTAGCGGGGCAGTCGAACGGGCCGAAGCGACCCGAACGACCGCCCCAGATTTTACAAACGGTCCACCTACCTGCCCTCTAAATCCTATGCCTACCCAGAATCCTACCCACCCCCTAGATCCACATCACCCCCACCAATGTCCTACCGCCACATCAGCCCATCTCATCCCTCCCTCCAATCAATAGTTGCCACGTCATCTTGGTCAAACCCACTCCCCCAACCCTCCTTTCCACCACACACACGCCCACCACCAACCAGCCGGCCCCTCCCCACACCCCACACGCTCCACTCACGCAGGCCACTGCGCGCGCAGCCAGCCCCACCCCTGACCCCCTGTCCCCGCGACCCCTTCTCCTCTTTCTTCCTCTTCGGCCGCGGCACCGCGCCTCACCTCCTCATCCCATGCCACCGGCCAGGTTCCCCACTCACTGCGCCCGGAAGCAACCGCCTCCCCGCTCCTTCTCGGCTCACCCGCCATCTGCCCGCTGCTCCGTCGCCCGCGGCAGCCTCCAGCGGCCCGCCGCCTCCGCGACCTGCGGCTCGCACCCTCCGCGCCTCACTCGCGCGCCTTCGCCGCGCCAGCTCGCCCTCGCCCTCCCGCACCGCCCGGCCACGCACCAGCAACCGCCCGCCTCCTCATGGCGCCCGCCGCCGCTCGCGAGCACGGCCAGCGCCGCTGCCGCGAGCTCCTTCCTCACCCCGTCTGCCCGGCCGCCGCCGCTGCACCCCTCCCGACGTCGTCGCCGCTCCGCCACCGTCCTCCGAGCCCCTCCCGTGCGGCGCCTGCGGCTTCGCCGTCGCTCCGCCCGGCCGAGCCGACCCTCCGCCGCCCGCTCCGCCCGCCCGAGCTCCTCCGTCGACCCATGAAAGCACCGCGACCGCGCCGTCTTCTCCCGGCGTCGGACCTCTGCCCGAGCACGGGACCTCGCCTCGTCTGTGTGCCTGCGTGTTGTGCTGCAGTTAACCTTGACCATAGCCTGCATTTTTTTTAGCGTTTGTGTTCAGTTTGGCGTCCAGTTGTTTTGGAGTTGGTCGTCGATGTGGATGGTGGTGCCGCAACTCGACAACGTCGACGTCGTCTTGTGTCGTGTGATGTGACGCTGCGCAACCAGACCTTCCGATGGACAGGGGTAATAAGTGGAGCAAGGGCCACTCGAAGACCGATCTCGGCGGCGAACCCCCGGATTGCCAAGATCTTCGTCACGTACCTCGAAGACCGATCTCGAGCGAACCCCTCGGATTGCCAAGATCTTCGTCCTGTACCTCGAGACCGATCCACGAGACTCTCGCACGCCAAGATCTCCGTCCGATCGATGGCCGAGACCGCGAAGCCCGCTCCGGCGATCAAAGCCACGCCCGGACCGGATCGAAGCCGCCAAGGTCGTCGTGGAACGACAAGTTCTTCCTCCGGGCCAAGTGCTTCACCCGAACGCGGAGACCCAGACGCCAAGATCTCCCTCTCGGACCCGAAGCCGTCAAGACCCTGGAGACCCCGCCATCGGACGACAGGATCATCGGCACGGAACCGAAGACACTTGTACGGAAAGTACCTCCTCGAGGACGTCAATACTTCACTCCTGACGCGAGAACCCGGAAGCCGAGAACCCCGACACGGACACACCAAGTTCTCCATCGAAGGAAACCAAGACCGTCGACATGACCCCAAGTCCCGCCACCCGGAGCGTGAAGATCGCCTCACGGAATCCGAAGCGCGGACCCGACGAGATCCTCGCGACGATAAGAACGGCACCGACCCGGAAGAACCCGATGCGCCCCGACCCCGAACCAAGTCCGGCTTCCCGGAACGCCAAGATCCACCCCGCTATCCAAGAACGCGTCCGTCGAACCCCGAACCCCAGATCCGTCGAACCCTGGACCCCGAACCCCGAACCCCGGAAAACAAGATCGCCGAACCCTAAATGTGTGACCCTTTTCCCTCGATACCCTATTTTATAAATGCCATCTATATAATTTGTTGCATATTAAATCATGATCTTGCATGCATACATCCATGTGGTTTGGGGGCCTTATGCCGATTCACCTAATAATTAAATATGGGGCCCATATGCGGGCAAATCTAGTCTCATATCGGCCTCATTTAAACTTGTGTAGCGAACCGGTGCTATCTTTTGTCTTGATAAACAACATTTAAATTGCGGGCCTTCTAAACAACTGGAACCATATATAATTGTCGGGACCCCGGTTCCGCTTAATATGACCTAATTGCATCGCACTTTGCCATGCCATACATCATGCATGCATCATGCCGATCTTCTGCCGTTGTATTAAATAGCGCATCCGGTGTTCATCTAGTGTTTTGCTTCTTCGCGGATTGGACCGTTGAGTTGATGTGAGCTTCGCCCCGATCTTCGGATGAACCTTTCGACAATGTTTTCAGGCGAGCATCTCCCCCTTTCTACCCATCTTACTTTTATAGTAATTTACTCCTTCCTGTTGATCTACTTGCTATCTGTGTTGCGATGCTCTAGTTTTCGTACCCGTGAAATCCCTTGCAGCCCTATATTGCCTTGGACACACCCTATTACCTGTTGTTTGGTAGATAGTGGGACTTGCGCGTCGTAGTCGCTTGCTCAAGTGCTGTTGCGTGTCGTCAAATGCCACAGTTGCTGTTGTATTGCCGCATGTTGATGTTGGAGAGGATTCTAGTTTTACTTATCGTCACTTTAATTTCTGTTTAACAACTAAAATTGAATAAGCAGAGGCATCGGTGGGTGATAGATAATATTTGGTTTCGAGCCCACTTGTGTCCGTAAGACCCCGAGTACTTGATACTGTTCCTTGATTTTATGCGCTATCCACATCCGGAGGTATATGGGACCCCACTGAGCGAGCTTGATTCATTCTTATTTCTTGGGGCCACAAACTAGTTTGAGGTTTTATTACGATCTGTACTTATGCCATGCTTTCTTGCTTTATTTACGATTGTGCGAGTGCACCTTTGTCTTGTTAGGATCGGACCACGATTTCGCGGTGTCGACAAGCCCGTTTGGGGTTCCCGATCGTTCACGGCCGTCCGCCAAACCTTGAGGCCGTCTCGAGCTTGCTTACTCGCTTGGGTTCTACTTAAGGGTGGCCCCTGAAATATTTCTGAATCTGTGATTGTTCATCGTGAAAGCCTCGTTGGGTTTTGATTTGGTTTTCGAGGTTGATCGAGCGTGTGTTGCTATTGGTGCACCCGGCGGGTTAAAACTTTCAAAGCCGTGTCGCGGATATGGACGACTTGGAGCTGATATCTCGATCATAGACAAGCATAACTAAAGTTCTTGCTATAAATTTGACTTATAATGACTAGTAATCAGCTTCACTATAATGGAATGGCTAATTAATCGCCCACAATTGCTTGTTGGTTGTCGCTTGCGACAATTATACTGACTAGTAAGTATTGCAACTACAACGAATGGCTGAATAAAAGTACCAACAAGCTTGGGTTTCGGGTTTATCTCATGTTATGCATCGATTAGTAATTGTTGCAACTATAACGGAATGATTAATTAAAAGTGCCCACTGTTTACTTTATCGGGACGATTATTTAAACCTGCCTAGTAAAGTGCCGCAACTATAAGCTGAATAAGTAAAAGCGCCAACCGTGTGAGTTCCGAGGTTGACTTCCTCGTTTGGTCTCGAGGGACGCCATGATGGGTTTGGTTGGTGATAGCTTGTGTTGGATCCGGATAGGTCATTCTCACCCTCTCGATAACCGCCGGTTGTATCGAGTCTCTATAGGTTGTATCGTGTATGCCGCCGCTTGATCCACCATACCTATGTAGGCGAGGACCGCGAATTCTAGCCTCGCTGTCTTGGCCTCAAGATCGACGCTCCTTCTTTGTTTTGCTTTGCCTTTGTCGGCACCTTTTGTTAAGCAGGTTTTGAGATCGACGCCGTTAGCGGGGTTACCCTTCCGGCTTGGCACAGGGTTATGGACGCCATTGGTTATTCTTCGGGCTCTTAGCCCATTTGCTTCTTGTCGTAGTCGGACTCTCTATTTCAAGGTGATTTGGATCTTGTATATTATATCTGTATTCTTGACTCTTTGAGTCATTATATATATCTCTGCTACAGGTCCCATCGAGGACTGTTGTGTAATGTTATTACTTCGTTTTCCACCCTTGCGAAAGTGCTGGTGAGCACCTTTGAATCGTTTCTATGCGGGTTTGGTGAATTTTGCCCAAACTTGCATAGGTCCGATTCGAGGGTGTTACTGAGTGGTATCGAGCTCATGATTGCGATACCCCTAAGTCCAAACTGTAGGATAACCTAGCTAACGGCCGAAGTAGAGTGTCAAAACTATTTTTGAAAATCGGTTGGATAGTTCTGATTAGGTCTGATTTTACTCCTTACCCCTCTGCTATTCTCCTCTTATCTCGACGTGTTTTGAATCTACCTCTTATCATTTCTTCGAGTCCAGGATTTCTCGTGGTTGGGTTTCCGTCGTACCTTCAGGGTTTCGCTTTCTTCCTTTTGTGACGGAGGTGCTACAATCATCAATCTGCAACTTGTCTGTTGTACCCTTCCTCCAATCTTTTGTTCTTGAGCTCTTTATCCATGTGTGTTCCTTGCCGGATATCAGAGTCGTTGAAAAACATATGAGAAGGGCGAGCGTTGGTGAAGTTGGGGTTAACCTTGAGCATGTGTTGTTCATGCCAATCAAACCATCGCGGAACCTAATCATTGTGTCTTTCATACGATTCCTGCTGGCATCATTCCTTTGTTCCGGATACCGCCTATGAAGATCTTCAGTCTAAATCTCGAGAGTTGAGTTGCGATTCACCTAACCGTGTATAGAGTTGATAGTGTGGAGTGCGGGATGGGTGATCACCCTACCCGACTCTTCTTTGTTCGCTCTGTACATCGAGCGGTGGATCAATGTAACTTTTCACTCTTCTAACGGAAGTTAGGGGTGGCTTTATTTGTGGATGCCTCTACCTTCGTCCTTTGTTTCTCCGGAGTGTTCTCTCGACGTTCAGGGACAACGAACCTTTGTTGGTGGTGTCGCCGATTTCAAGATGGAGGATGAACCCTCGTTAGTGGTGTCGCGAGGATCTACACAAAGCGAGAAGACGCGGATCGCCGACCTTCCTTCCGGTACCATGAGGCGGATCTCGAGGGCGAGATCCATTGTTAGTGGTGTCGGTGTGGCAACCCATAAAACCACTACTAGAAAATCGCGTCGAATTTGTGCATTGCATCGTCATCATCATGCATTGTTTGCTAAAACTATGTTGCAAAACCGTCTTTGTTTTCCAACGCCCCATCTTAATTCAAGCTAAAGCCGGTCCCGGAATATTTTGTTTTAAATAAAACGTTGTGCAAGCGGTGCGCTAAAGATAAATAAAAATATTTATTTATTTTAGCGGGCGGTCGAGCGAAGCGACCGAGCACCGCCCAGATTTTACAAGCGGTCCACCTACGCCTCTAAATCCTATGCCTACCCAGAATCCTACCCACCCCCTAGATCCACATCACCCCCACCAATGTCCTACCGCCACATCAGCCCATCTCATCCCTCCCTCCAATCAATAGTTGCCACGTCATCTTGGTCAAACCCACTCCCCCAACCCTCCTTTCCACCACACACACGCCCACCACCAACCAAATGCCCCTCCCACACCCCACACGCTCCACTCCACGCAGCCTTCCAGCCACCCACCCCACCCCTGTCCCATGACCCCTTCTCCTCTTTCTTCCTCTTCCAGCCGCAGCACCCCGCGCCCGCTCACCCTCCTCATCCCCACCGCGCGCCAGCCAGGTTCCCCCCCCACCGCCTCCGCCGGAGCGCCGCAGCAACCGCCTCCCCCGCTCCCCTTCTCCGGCTCACCCCGCCATCTGCGCGCCGCTCTGCTCCGCCGCCCGCAGCCGCCTCCCCGGCCCGCCCCCTCCCGCGACCTGGCTCGCGCCCTCCGCGCCTCATGCTCGCCAGCGCCTCTCGCCCTCAGCTCGCCCTCGCGCCCTCCCGCCCACGCACCGCAACCGCCCCGCCTCCCTCCGTCCAGCGCCGCCCTCGCGCGAGCAGCGCGCCATGCCCGCCATGAGCTCCTTCCCTCACCCGTGCCGCGGCGCCCTCCGCTGCAACCCCCTCCCGACAGCGTCGCCGCTCCGGCCCGTCCTCCGAGCCCTCCCGTCTTGTGCGCCTGCCCCGAGCTCGCCGTCGCTCCGCCGGCCGCGAGCCGACCCTCCGCCGCCGCTCCGCCATCGAGCTCCTCCGTCGACCCCGCGAGCACCGCCCCGGCGCGACCGCACCGCCCGTCTTCTCCCCGGCGTCGGACCTCTGCCCGAGCACAGACCTCGCCTCACGTGCTACTGCGTGTTGTCTGCGATTAACCTTGACCATAGCCTGCATTTTTTTTAGCGTTTGTGTTCAGTTTGGCGTCCAGTTGTTTTGGAGTTGGTCGTCGATGTGGATGGTGGTGCCGCAACTCGACAACGTCGACGTCGTCTTGTGTCGTGTGATGTGCCGCTGCGCAACCAGACCTTCCCGATGGACAGGGGTAATAAGTGGAGCAAGGGCCACTCGAAGACCGATCTCGGCGAGCCGAACCCCCTCGGATTGCCAAGATCTTCGTCCTGTACCTCGAAGACCGATCTCGGCGAGCCGAACCCCCTCGGATTGCCAAGATCTTCGTCCTGTACCTCGAAGACCGATCCCACCGAGACTCTCGGCACGCCAAGATCTCCGTCACAGATCTGATGACCGAGACCGCGAAGCCCGCTCCCGGCGATCCAAAGGCCACGCCCAGACCCGGATCCGAAGCCGCCAAGGTCGTCGTGGAACGACAAGTTCTTCCTCCCGGAACGCCAAGTGCTTCACCCGAACGCGGAGACCCAGACGCCAAGATCTCCCTCTCGGACCCGAAGCCGTCAAGACCACAGACCCGCCATCGGACGGCAGGATCATCGCCGGAACCGAAGACACTTGTACGGAAAGTACCTCCTCGAGGACGTCAATACTTCACTCCTGACGCGAGAACCCGGAAGCCGAGAACCCCGACACGGACACACCAAGTTCTCCATCGAAGGAAACCAAGACCGTCGACATGACCCCAAGTCCCGCCACCCGGAGCGTGAAGATCGCCTCACGGAATCCGAAGCGCGGACCCGACGAGATCCTCGCGACGATAAGAACGGCACCGACCCGGAAGAACCCGATGCGCCCCGACCCCGAACCAAGTCCGGCTTCCCGGAACGCCAAGATCCACCCCGCTATCCAAGAACGCTTCCGAACCCGAACCCGGATCCAGAACCTGGACCCCGAACCCCGAACCCCGGAAAACAAGATCGCCGAACCCTAAATGTGTGACCCTTTTCCCTCGATACCCTATTTTATAAATGCCATCTATATAATTTGTTGCATATTAAATCATGATCTTGCATGCATACATCCATGTGGTTTGGGGGCCTTATGCCGATTCACCTAATAATTAAATATGGGGCCCATATGCGGGCAAATCTAGTCTCATATCGGCCTCATTTAAACTTGTGTAGCGAACCGGTGCTATCTTTTGTCTTGATAAACAACATTTAAATTGCGGGCCTTCTAAACAACTGGAACCATATATAATTGTCGGGACCCCGGTTCCGCTTAATATGACCTAATTGCATCGCACTTTGCCATGCCATACATCATGCATGCATCATGCCGATCTTCTGCCGTTGTATTAAATAGCGCATCCGGTGTTCATCTAGTGTTTTGCTTCTTCGCGGATTGGACCGTTGAGTTGATGTGAGCTTCGCCCCGATCTTCGGATGAACCTTTCGACAATGTTTTCAGGCGAGCATCTCCCCCTTTCTACCCATCTTACTTTTATAGTAATTTACTCCTTCCTGTTGATCTACTTGCTATCTGTGTTGCGATGCTCTAGTTTTCGTACCCGTGAAATCCCTTGCAGCCCTATATTGCCTTGGACACACCCTATTACCTGTTGTTTGGTAGATAGTGGGACTTTGCGGCGTCGTGATAAGCTTGCTCAAGTCTTTGTGCGTGTCGTCAAATGCCACAGTTGCTGTTGTATTGCCGTATGTTGATGTTGGAGAGGATTCTAGTTTTACTTATCGTCACTTTAATTTCTGTTTAACAACTAAAATTGAATAAGCAGAGGCATCGGTGGGTGATAGATAATATTTGGTTTCGAGCCCACTTGTGTCCGTAAGACCCCGAGTACTTGATACATTCCTTGATTTTGCGCGCTATCCACATCCGGAGGTATATGGGACCCCGAGCGAGCTTGATTCATTCTTATTTCTTGGGGCCACAAACTAGTTTGAGGTTTTATTTACGATCCTGTACTTATGCCATGCTTTATGCTTTATTTACGATTGTGCGAGGTCGCACCTTTGTCTTTATTTAGGATCGGACCACGATTTGTGATGTCGACAAGCCCGTTTGGGGTTCCCGATCGTTCACGGCCGTCCGCCAAACCTTGAGGCCGTCTCGAGCTTACTCCGTTGCGGGTTCTACTTAAGGGTGGCCCCTGAAATATTCTGAATCTGTGATTGTTCGATCGTGAAAGCCTCGTTGGGTTTTGATTTGGTTTTCGAGGTTGATCGGCGTGTGTTGCTATTGGTGCACCCGGCGGGTTAAAACTTTCTCAAAGCCGTGTCGCGGATATGGACGACTTGGAGCACGGATCTCGATCATAGACAAGCATAACTAAAGTTTCTTGCTATAAATTTGACTTATAATGACTAGTAATCAGCTTCACTATAATGGAATGGCTAATTAATCGCCCCACAATTGCTTGTTGGTTGTCGCTTGCGACAATTATACTGACTAGTAAGTATTGCAACTTCTAGCGGAATGGCTGAATAAAAGTACCAACAAGCTCTGGGTTTGGGTTTATCTCATGTTATCGCATCGATTAGTAATTGTTGCAACTATAACGGAATGATTAATTAAAAGTGCCCTGTTTACTTTATCGGGATTATTTAAACCTGCCTAGTAAAGTGCCGCAACTATAACTGAATAAGTAAAGCGCCAACCGTGTGAGTTCCGAGGTTGACTTCCTCGTTTGGTCTCGAGGGAGACGCCATGATGGGTTTGGTTGGTGATAGCTTGAGTTGGATCCGGATAGGTCATTCTCACCCCTCTCGATAACCGCCATTGTATCGAGTCTCTATAGGTTGTATCGTGTATCTGCCGCTGCCGCTTGATCCACCATACCTATGTAGGCGAGGGCGCAATTCTAGCCTCGCCGTGTCTTGGCCTCGATCTTGACGCTCCTTCTTTGTTTTCTTTGCCCTTTGTCGGCACCCCTTTTGTTAAGGTTTTGAGATCGGCCCGTTAGCGGTTACCCTTCCGGCTTGGCACTGGCAGGGTTATGGACGCCATTGGTTATTCTTGGGCTCTTAGCCCCATTTGCTTCTTGTCCGTAGTCGGACGCTCTGTTCAAGGTGATTTGGATCTTGTATATTATATCGTATTCTTGACTCTTTGAGTCATTGTTATATATATCTGCTCATGGGTCCCATCGAGGACTGTTGTGTAATGTTATTACTTCGTTTTCCACCCGCACGAAAGTGCCTGGTGGGCACCTTTGAATCGTTTCTATGCGGGTTTGGTGAATTTTGCCCAAACTTGCATAGGTCCGATTCTGAGGGTGTTACAGAGAAGAAATAAGTCCTTCTCTCAATCCAACTTGGGTTTGGGTTTGGATTCAAACCCACCCCTCCCAAGGCCGCCCCCTCTCATAAATAGAGGGGGATGGCTTCCCCAAAGCACACAAGCCCTAGCCCCTCTCCACCCGAGCCGTCGCCGACCCGCCGCCGCCGCCTAGCGCTGCCGCCGGTTCGTCGCCGCCACCGACACCTCCTCCTCCCGGTCATCTAAACCCTAGATCTTCGGGAAACCGTAATCCACCATAACTCGCACCGGCTTAGGCGAAGCCCTGCAGGATCTTTCCTCTACTTCCGACACCACGCCGTCGTGCTGCCAGAATCACGAGGGGAGAATCTGCTCTCGTTAACCGCTTTTAAATCTTCGAGGGTGAGTGCTTCTATCGACTCGTTGCTACAATCTAGTAGATAGATCTTGGATTGTTTGTGTGCATGCGGTAGATTTTTTTTGTTTTCCATGCTACAAACCCCTACACTCCCGGGTAGCACCGACAGCGCCGACGTCGAGCCTCGTCAGGGAGGTGCCTAGAGGCTATCCTGCACCAAACAAACAACAGGGTTAGATGCAGGGAGAGGAGGGGAGCATGGTAGGGTGACATGCAGAGAGGAAGAGGGCAAGGAGGAGTCCACGCGATCTTGTTCTTGTCCATGGCCGAGGGGGAGATTTTCTCTTCTCCTTTTCTCTGTGTATCTGTAGGAGGAGCTGTGGCTTGTTGGGGAGGTAAGGGAGGTGAAATGAGGCAGTGGGGGAGTGTGGTACTGGCTTCTGGCCTAATAAACCAAGTGGGGAAGGTGTTTAATGGACTAGGTCCATTTTTAAGCATGGAGGAGTGGTGCTGATCGAGGATAGGGAAAGAGGGGCGGTGGAGAGAGAGGTTTGGGGGCCTATGGTCGTGATGAAAGGGGTGGAGTGGTGGGATGTAGTGATTGCAAGGTTTTAAAAGAAAGGCTTGATGGGACATGACCCTTCTCTCATAACAAACACAAAGTGTAGGGGTTCGTAGCATGGAAAACAAAATTTTCTATCGCATACAAACAAACAAGCCAAGATCTATCTACTAGATTGTAGCAACGAGTCGATGGAATAACTTACCCTCGAAGATTCCAAAGCGGTTAACGAGAGCAGATTCTCGTGGGTGATGTAGTCGTACTCTTTCCGATCTCAAGATCGCGTAGACGATCCTTCTGGTGCTGCGTTCAGCGGCGCTCATGATCGGTCACACATTCGATTTTCGGCGAAGACCTTCCTCTCCCTTGTTCCAAAGAAAGCGGAGGTTGTAGCACTCTCCTCGCGATTCGGACAACGGCGTGGTGGGAAGTAGAGGGAGATCCCGAGGCTTAAGCCGGAGCGGTATGGTGGAGTATGAGAAAGCTATTAGTGGTCTAGGGATTAGACACACCAATTAGAAGGCTCTAAACCGAAGGCTAGTGCAATTAGAAGCTCTAAACCAAAAGCGGCTCTAAACAGGAGATTAGAGGATAGGAACTTGTGTGTCTAGAGGAGGCCCTGCCCTCCTTTTATAGGTGGGAGGCGGCCAAGGGAGGAGTCCCTCCCAAGTCGGCCTTGGTGGCGCAAGCTTGGAGGAGGACTCCTCCCCAAGTCGTTTGCCTCCTCTTGCTTGTTTCCCACAGTTTCCTGTTTTAGCCGTTTAACTTTCAAACTGGCCATTTGACTTTTCTGTTTTAGGATTCAATTTAATCCTTTATTTGGAACAACAAGAACACTTAGTACATGATGCAATCATTCCAATATGTAATGACACATTCATGTACCTTCCCCCTGAGTGCCGGACATTAGGAACCTTCTAGAACATTCCCGATGAAAACAGCGGAATCATTTCCGAACTCCGAAACGGGACTTTCCTTATATGAATCTTATTCTCCGGACCATTCCGGATCACCTCGTGATATCCCGGATCCCATCCGAGTCTTCGAACAACATTCGGTCTCTTTCTCATAATACCATAACTACTCAAACAACGTCGAATCCATAAGTGTGTCTCCCTACGGTTCGTGAATTATGCGGACATGATCGAGACACTTCTCCCAATAACCAATAGAGGAATCTGGAAATTCATATGGCTCACATATTTCTCACGATTACTTTGCGATCGAATGAACCACTTACATACGATACCAATTTCCCTTTGTCTCACGATAGTTTACTTATCCGAGGTTATGATCGTCGGTATCTCTGCATACCTAGTTCAACCTCGTTCGATAAGTACTCTTTTCGTTCGTGATATGTGATCCCTTGTGAGCGGTCACATGCTTGCAAGCTAATTGGATGACATTCCACCGAGAGGGCCCAGAGTATATCTATCCATCATATGGATGGACAAATCCCACTCTTGATCCATGTGTTTCAACCAATACTTTCCGAACACTCAATGCCACCTTTATAGCCACCCAGTTACGGTGTGGTGTTTGATGTCATCAAAGCATCCATCCAGTAAAGGTGATATGCATGATCTCATGGTCGAAGGAATTAGGTTACTATGTATCAGAAAGCATATAGCAATTGAACTATTAGAATGACTTGATCTTTATGCTACGCTTGTCTATAGGAGTATGTCCATCACATCATTCTACTAATGATATGATCCTGTTGTTAATAACATCTCTATGTTCATGATCAGGAAACAATGATCATATATTAACCAACAAGCTAGTTTAACAAGAGGCTTTACTAGGGACTCTTATTTTAGTTTACAAATCACACAAGTATTAATGTTTCCGGTTAATACAATTATAGCATGGTATGTAAACATTTATCATAAGTGTGAAGATATGATAATAACCACTTTATTATTGCCTCTTGGGCATATCTCCAACACAAAGGACAAGGGGGTGGGGGTGGAGATACAGTATTTTTCGACCAGAAGAGAGTTATGCTGCTTAGGAGACTTACTTGGCAAGCTTTGATGAGTGTTGGGTGTGTTTTGGTTTAAGATTTGGGAAGATTGCAAGATTAGCCATTTTAATCATCATGAAGGAAAGTTTTAAAATTTGATCTTGGCAAGATGGGGAGATGATTCTGGTAGGAGGTTATGGTCCTTTTACACCTCCCAGGTTTATTTGGGATTTTTCTAGTGATTAAAGGTGCACTTAAACTTAAATAATTAAATAGTCTAGAAGTAGTTTCTGGAATCTTAATTGATAATTTTACATTGTGCAAGCTTGGTTTTTGATGTGATATGGTCCTAAATACCATAACTCACATTGGAGAATTTTATTAGGATTTATTGAGGTGGAAAAGTATTTTTAGGGAATTATTTCTTGTTTCTGCCATCTAAGAAAAAGGGCAAAAATAAATAATAAAGGATCTCAAAAATATTTATTTTTGAGTTTGGAAGATTGGGTATGATATATAGAACTCAAATGTGCATTGATTTGGCCAAGTGATTTGGAGAAAATCAGAGTTGCCTTTATAGACATAGGTTTTAGGGTTTTGCGAGAAAAAGAATTTAAGTAGTTTTAGGCTCCAAATAATTATGGGAATTATTTGGGGAACTATCCTAACCAAGGTAGAGGATGTAATATTGATTTATAAATCATTTTCCACCTGGGTTTTGAAGGATTTTGGGTAAAAAAGGAAAGAAACTATATTTTTGGGAATCTAGGGTTTTGTTATTTTCATGCCACCAAACAGGGTTGTATTTCTGAGCTCAGAGCTCACCTTGGTACAAGGGTTATAGAGATAGATAGACCAAGTCATATAGAGTATCATGGAAGCAAAAGTTGGGCTTGGTTGGATTTGAGGTGGTGTAGAGGAGATGGCAAACTTTGTTGAAAATAAGGCTGCCATAACAGATACATCAGGTAGCCTCCTAAACCATGTGGGTTTAAGAAGCACAAGGCTCCAATGGAAACAAGTGAGGTGTAGGTTTATAGGCAATGGTTAGTAGATCATAACCATGCAAAGAGTTGGTCAAGGGGAGGTAACATGTATATGTGAGATTCTGCCAAAATAGGCATGGTGATAAGATTCACAGAAAATATTATTATCTTGACTACAAAACCATCATGGATGAGTGAGAAATAGAATGGCTTATCCAAGGGAAAGAGTGGGCTTTGGTAGTACTAATTATGTACTACAATATGGTTCACATACATTCTCAAGAATACACATGGGTTGGAAAAGGTAGAGCTCTAAAGATTGAATCTAGATAAGAAATCCAGACTTAGCCATTTTGGTAGATTTAGGGTTTTAGACTAGAGTGCAAGTGCAGATGATTTTGAGAGGATGCTAGGTCCCAAACTCTTGATCAAGGAGAGGAGGTGGAGGTACTAACTAAGTAGATAGGATTCATGCTTAGATTGGGTCTCCACTGAGTTGAAAACCATCCAGGGGGGTTATCCTTGGATTGATCTGAGCAGGAGAGGAGATAGTCACTCTAGTGGCTTAGGACAGATCCAGACTTATATTCTTGACAGGGCTTGATGATCCCAAGCAAGGGTTGGGTCCTAAGGGATGATTACTAGATTAGCTCACTATAATTCCTAAGCAAACAAGGCAATCAGCAGATCAAGGCAATTCATCTTAACACTTATCTAACTACTACTAGGGTTAACATCAAGCCTAGCTGGAGGTAAGGAGGGGTATTTTGGAAAGGGGTTTTGCTTTGAAGTAAGATAAGGATCATCTTGGTATTACTACCAAGATTGGAATGAAAGGTTTTAATAAAGTTTTTTTTGGAAAACCTAGAGATAAGGGTAGTTGAAGGTTCTGCCTTGAAAACATAAGGAGAGTATATATATGTCTCCATAGTTTTGGCAATAGAAGCTAGTAAAGTATTTGGTTGTGTCAAAGTCATCTTGGCTCAGGTTTTTGGAATGCCGGAACATTTGAGAATATGAAAGATGAGCCAAGACATCTCTTTTGTAAAATAATTTTTGTAAACTAGGGTTGAGAGGAGGAGTACACAATTAGTACACAAACAGTTTCTTGAGCACAAGCAAACAGGTCAGCACATAATGCAAGAAAAAGTTTTTGTTCCCCCTGATTTTTGCCTTTTGGACATTTAATCAGGGTTGCTGAAATTGGGATGTTATAACATGGGTATGACCAATCGGGTCCCTATGCTTAGTCACCCTAGGCGCATAAAATCTTATGGCCCACGAAGGCCCAACGAAGTCCAAGAGGCACCCGACGGAATAAAGACTTATCTTGATCGACAAGAAATATCTAAAAAGACATAGAGTTTGTATTAAGAATATTAACTTGTAACCTCTCCGGCTACGGATTCAGAACCCAGCCTCTCATATAAAGGTTGGGAGGACCCGACGAAGTGGGCACCTTAGTTTTCCTGCAATCCGTCGTGAGCTAGACGCAACTAGCGAACCGACGACTTTGTAACCGAGCTTTCTCAATAATCAGACTACATAGACTTCCTTGTTATCTGATCAGCCGACAAAATCTCTAATATTTTTTTTACAAAACTCTAAGTCCATAATAATGGGCATTACCGAGGTCACCCATTGTCAGCCGCTGTCTCCTCCTCTTCATCGGCTCGCTCACACAAAGTCGGCAAGGAGTAGGAGGAAGGGGAGGACATTGCCGCCGAAGCCCCACTCTTATATCCGCTAATTTTTTTTAAATAATATTTTTTAATCATTTTCAGAAATAATACACGAAATTGATCATTTTCAATTCTAGCGTCCGGTCTTTAACTGAAAAGACGACGGACAGTAATCATCTTTTGAAAAGACGACGGCATAAAGACACGTGTCGGTCGTCTTTTGAATTAAAGACCGGTTGCTAGAATTGAAATGATCAATTTCGTGTATTATTTCTAGAAATAATTAAAAAATGTATTATTTTTTTAAAAAATAGCCTTATATCCCGTGTCCTACTCCTATGTACCTACACTCGGAACCCAACAAAGATAATGATGAAAATCCATTTTTCTAACCACGCGGTCCTGCCCCATAAACTAGAAATCCACTCTCATTATTTTTAGAAACCGACTCTCTCTCTCTCTCTCTTTTTTTTAGAATTTCACTCTCATTTGGAGAGTACTATTTCACAGTTATACACATGGCACATGTATTATCGATTGAAACAACAAGCAGTACAGGTGCCAAACAGAAAAACATTGAACCAAAGTATAAAAAATCCAAAATATTACTAGAACTCTGCTTTTCACATTTTCCTGTATACGAGCTCATGGTTTCTCGTGCTGTATTTTGGCCTATATACAACGGCAAGGATGCTACACGTTTCGTTTCACGATAGTTTCTGGACGTCCGCTCTACCGATAACGCCCCGCGCCTCGATGCCGTCGATGTCGAAGCCGACGGCTACGGGTGCCACGGCGTGTGGCCGCCTCGCCAAGGGGAACACAGAGTGGTTGCTGCTCTTGCTCAGCCTGTCGTCCCTGTTCAGCGCCGCCGCCGCCGCCGCCGACGACGACGACCGGCGGGCGGCGGCCGTCGTCGACGTGAGCTCCTGGCTCCTGCTCTTTCCAGGAGCCCCCCGCTGCCGCCGCATGTACACCTCCTCCAGCATCTCCCGGTCCTCCCTGGTGAGCAGAGCTGACTTGCTGGGCGGCGGCCTCGGCGGCGGAGAGCGTGCGGGGGATCTGCTGCTCGGAGGTCTGCCTCCCAGGTCCGCCAGGGTGCCGCCGTTGTTGTAGCTGACGAGCCGGTGGAGCCACACCACCAGGTCCAGGATGCAGGCCTCCGCCTTGGCCTTGTCCGCGTGGTGAAGCGTCTCGATCTTGAGCACCTCGGGGTGCCCGGGCGCCCTCCGCGTCAGATCATTCCTGCTATCGGGAAATTGTTAGTCGGCGAAATCCAGATGAGGATTAATCTTGCAACAGGTGATGCAGGGATGGTGAATTGGGGAATAATTGATGAGCAGCATCTGTCTCTCACCCTGTGTTCGCCCACTCGCCGACCCATCCGAATCCATGGTGTGCTCTGATATACAGTATACAGCATGCAGAGTAACAAGGGGTGAGCAACGGATCAACCAATCCCAGGCATATTTGTTTGAATCTATTCTGTGTCAAGTTTAAGCGACCAAAATCGAAGTACCTAGCCGTGTTACTGGCGACAGGGACGATCCATTGCAACGTTTTCTCCAAGGAGGATCTGGTCTGGGTGATCGGAACCTAACAAGGAAGGGGAAAAAAAAGGAACACGGATTTGCAAGAATGAGCTTCAGGAAGCAGGGGTGGCCAATGTAGTTCATGCATACATTGGAGACATGCTATTTATTTTACAGCATCCATCCATCGAAATACCTCTTGAGACTCTGAGCAAGTTTGCAGTCGCGTTCGGAGAGCAGACTTGACATTTGGAGGCAGCCCTTGATACAGCGTGTCTCGTGTACTTTGCGGGGGAACCGAGCTCCGGGAGACCTTAGATCACCAAAGAAGAGTTAAGTAAAACTGTTTCCATGACTGTTCAACATAAGATGATTCTACTTGGAGATACTGGGGATTTTCACAGTTGCTACAGTCAGAACTACTCACGTGTGCTTGGAGATAGAGCTGATAATTAGTGGGACTGGTACCATCTTTCACTCAGGTACGACTACAACTATTCAGCTCAAAAGGCACAGATTTGTGATTATTGAAAGGCTGACCTTCAAGCTAGAGGAAAGTAAGGGTTGCAAAAGAAACCTCTATAGTTTCAAAAAAGAGCTGCGACCTAACAGGCTTTCTGAACATTAGTCTTTATCATGGAGTACTTCATGTTTTGTCCCATAACTCGGAGGAAACACAGACATGCTTTTCTTAGATAGCATTGCTGATATACTTGAGCTACTTTTTTCAGCATAACCCAATTATTGAAATCTCACGGTTTGGAAAATATGTGAGAACGTGTAGCATTATTTTTAAATACAAAGTATCAAATATAGTGGCATACTTCCAAGGTTAGGAGATGAAATAAAGGGGTGGCACAAGATATGTGAATAACCCGAGGAAACTTACGATGTTGTCAATTTGTGAAATGATATTTGCATAGTGCAGCGCCAGACCAGCTGACCCTAACGTCTGATGGCCCTCCGAAGATCCATTCAACTGGGCAACTCCATCTACACGAACCACACAAACATATCCAAAACCATATTAATATGGTTATAACAATGGTAAATTGATAAATAATAAGAATGGGCAACTAGGCAATACCAGAAGGGCCAAAAGCATCTTGAATCTCAACATGTAAGCAATGAACAATTTCTACGAGCTTCTCCATGACCTGTAAATATGGAAAGTTATGACTATTTGATGATTCATTTTGTTCACAATTACAGTACAAATTACTTACATCGTCGAGTATCTTATTCCAAAGAGATTTTTTCTTCAAGTTGTGTACATGCTTCCTTTGGCTCTTCAACTCTTGCCTTATAATCTGAACGGTGTCCCCTGATCATCAATTGCAGGCATAAGTTTCTGTGGGGAAAATACCGCTGGATTGGTTGGGGAATAGCATCTCAAGCTAGTAGGTGTGCCAGAGATACCGATGACGAAAGATTTACCTCTTTCAAATACAACTGACTGTCTTTCCTCCTCCAGTTTACGATAATCTTGCTCGAATCTATACAGTGCATGCATTTCATGGTAGAGATCCTATGAGCCAAAGAAACGAAGTAGCAACTGCATCAGGAAATCTAGGATGAATGGTCAGATAAGGCGACAGGGTTAAGAAATGTGCAAGAGGGTTGCAGTTTATGCAAACATCAGGGATATCACCAAACTCGGTGTTTATCAGACAGTATAATGCACTCACAGCGGTGTGCCGAACAAGGGTCATCAGCTGCTGCATCTCTGCTTTCGCTGTTTCTTTTAAGTTTGGCTGGGGTAGAATTTCGGATTCTAGCCTGGATACGGAAACAAGAGCAGAACAGGCTCGTCAAACTCTGATGTCATATCGACCGTTAAGGCATTCTAAACAGCGAGGACAACCTACTTGGAGAAGTAGCGATCAAGATTGTGCCACTGGGGATCCTTGCAACGGTTACCAAATCTGATCACCTCGCGAGAACAATCTCAGCTCTTGCCTGGTGAAAGGGGCAGATTAGGCCAGGATGTGAGCAAGAAAACACCAAAAAAAGAGACAAACAAACATCAATGCGGCAAACCTCTTGTCGGCTGCGGCGATCCTCATCAGCTCATCCATGTCGCCGAGACTAGATGCTGTACACCTTGCGATCGAGCACGGTCTCCTTGAGATACTTGAGGTTCTCTTTGGACATAGACTGCATGAGGCTCATGCCCTTCACTATTGTGTTGGCGACCTCGAATGCGAGGATCGACACACGGTTCCCCTTGGCGGCCGGCCCGGACGCGAACCCACTTCCTCCGGGGCTCAAGCTTGACATGCCGCTGCTCAGGGTGTCTAGGACTTGCACTGCTGAGGTGCTCGCTCTACCAAACACTGAGGGTTTGTCTGAAGCCTGCAAAAAGGAGACAGGATGATGCACAATGCAATGTGAGATGGCACCAAAATGATGGCGTGAAAAGTGTCTGAAGGACTGTCTCTTCAGACACTTGTGATTTATGGCTCATGCTGCTCCGTAGAGAGCACAATGTGGCACTGACACACCATCTAGTCTCAGTTTTAGCTGCTTGATTGATGATCCTCATCTCAAGAACAATAGTATAGCTGACAGGGTAAGAGCAAGACTTGCCTTGCCGGAGGTGCTTAGCCTGGGCTTGGCGGCCTTGTGCTTCGCCGACGGGGCGCGAGTCAAGCGCGGCCCCTTGGAAACCGATCGGCGAGCCCGGCCGCTGGTGGACGGGGGCGAGCCCGCCACCTCCTCGGAGAAGCTCAGCCCGTCGTGCTCCTCGATCGGCGTGGTCTTGTTCTTGCCGTGCGCCTTGCCGGCGGCCGCGGAGAAGGCCTTGAACTCCTGGTCCACCACGAACCCAGAGAAGGCCCTGAACGAGAGCTCCACCGGCGACCTGTCACCACCGGCGATCCCCGCCGAGCACACGCCGCCCATGGCAGGCAATGCCGGTGAATAGACCGAACGCCTGGCAGCTAGACGACGGGACTCAAAGCTCCAGCGCTCGAATCCGTCGACGGCGGCCAGGAAGAAGTAAGCGATCCCAGCCTCGGCGTTGACGAGGCGCCAACAGACGCCAGAAGAGGACCAGGACGAACGGGAGGATGAGCAGCTAGCTATCCCGCCGTGCAGTACGTGGTAAGTACTGCCGACCGAAGGGGAGAAGACAGCGCCGCCAAACGCCGCGGGAATTCTCCCGCCGATCAGTCAAGGAAGCCGGCGTCGGAGATTAAAAATGAACGAATAAAAAGGACGCGAGACTCTGTTCTGTCGTCGACGCGAAGCAGCAGGTGCCCACGGGAAAACGTGGCGCGCCCAAGGCACGGCTCAGGCGACAGGCACCTCTCACCGGCGGCGTGATGGCGGCCGGACGGGTCGGGGGTAGGAAGTAGGAACGCTGTGCTTTTCGGTGGTTATTATTCCGATGTGGATTTGGTCGACACCGGAGAGACTCTCCGGCCGCGTTTCTTTCCCGTTTGTTTGGTGCGCGACAACTCTTTTTTTTTTACTAATTTGTTTTTATTAGAGAGGGAAAAAGGAGTGGGGGTGGGAAACGGGCAAAGTCCACGGCCGGGGGAGGAGTTTATTAATCGTACGGCGTGTCAGCCCACCGAAGCAGCGACTTTGGGTTGGGGGGTTTGACTTTGCGCGCTTTGTCGACTATCGCCTTGTTTTTGTTCAGCGCGGCTGCTCCGCGCACGAACAGTCGCCTTCCTGCTGTTTGTTGTCCACTTGTGGGCTCTTCGTGCCAAAGATGGGGAGAGAGCTGGGACAGCAGAGAAGGAGGTGGCCATGATCCTGTGTTGTGACCAAGTTGAAGAAGATATGGAAAAAATGTGCCGAAAGGTTTCGGTCCATGTCCATGTGAAGAACGATCATGTCCGGCGAAATTATGGTGAAGAATCGGGTACCAGCGCATCTGATTTTGAGAAACAGGAAAATTTCTATTTAAATGTTTCAGAAAAAATGAAATAATTCACGCAAGTGCATGTCACCTTCATACTTGCTCGTGCAAATTTTCAAGAAAAAAAACGATAGAATGCGACCTACACAAAAAAGAGAAACTGAGACGGGTTTTTTTGCGGGTATCTAAGATTTTGGTACACCGTGAATAGTACGATCCTTATATCGTGAACTGTATAATTTACTCCCTCCCTCTCATAATAGATGTCTTATATTTGTTAAAATTTAGATAAATCTATACACTATATATATAGATTCATCTAAATTTTAAAGAATCTGAGACATCTATTTTAGGACGGGGAGGAGTATTATTTTTAGGTAGACTATGTACTTTTATATTTTAGGTTCAGATTTGACATCCTCATACCTGCAAATATTCTCTATAGACATGATTTATGTCATATTTTTATTATTACTAGTAAAATGCTCGTGCTTGGCTACGAGCAAACAAAAAAATATAGGCTCTCGTTTTTGTAAATTAGGTGTACATACATAAAAATAATAATTTTATACTGATTGAAAAGCTGTATTGATCAAGTCACATGCATGCGATAGCTAAATTTAAATAACTAAACATGGGTAATATCTTTACTAGCTTTTGAAGTAGCAGGTAACAAGAAACATGATGATCTACATGAAGGGTTCGCAACATATAAACCAAAAAAATTCTACATGTTGAACAACAAAGGTGCCAAGATCTAATCTAGAAGATGCATTATGGATAATCATCCAGAAACTTTTACCCTCGCAAACCGAAGGTTTTATCGAGATCGTATCTCATGGATGATGTAGACGAACACATGTCGATCTCAAGATCGTGTAAATGAGCGCTGCAATCCGGTAGTGCCTCTGTACTCGGTCACACGTACGGCTTGACAACGATCTCTATTTCCTCGATCCACCAGGGCAGCGGAAGTAGTAGATCCACCGAAGAAAACTATTTGGCCATGGCTTCCTCTAATCCGAAATCCAAGGGCTAGAGCAACTGGAGAGGGGAGGGAGAGAGAGACTTGTAGTTGAGTGTGAGGGAGAGGGAGCTCCCACCCCTCTCTATATAGAGGGGGCAGCGGGCAGCCCCTAGGGGTGGCACCGGCCCCAAGGGGTGCCCCCACCACTCCCCTCTTATGCGAGTGGAGCACCCACTCATGCCCACTCATGCCTCATTTAATTAAGTGGACTCTCCACTCGAAATTCCCATTAAATGATTAAAACGTTTTTTTTAGTTCAATATTTTCAATTCTATTAATTAACAAACACTAACGCATACCCCCTTGTACTACTCCATATCTCCGAGACAATTTCGGTGTTTCTCGAAACAGTTTTGGTGCTTTCCAAACCTTTCTCCGATATACTATATCTACCCAAAAGCATCGAAAAACCCTTAAGTGTGTCACCCTATAATTCGTGAATAATGTATACATGGTCGAGACAACTCTCTGATCAATAGCCAACAACGGGATTTGGAGATCTTAATGACTCCTACACATTCAACGATAAATCTTGTGATCGTGTGAACCATAAACGTTGTAACCAATTCCTTTTATCTCGCAATACTTTACTTGCCAGAGCTTCGTTCCACGACATCAACTATACCTAGTTCGATCTCTTTACCGACAAGTACTCTTTACTTGTTCCGTGATATGACATTCTTGTGATCTGGTCACGTGCTTGCAAGCGGTGTCAATGTGATATCACCGAGAGGGAGCAGAGTATATCTCTCTTTCGTCTGGATGGATAAAAATCTCACTCTTGATCGATGAGCCTCAACTAATACTTTCAAAATACCCAACGACACCTTTATGGTAACCGAAATGATGTTTCATGGCACCAAATCACTCCTCTGGTGTTAGTGATTGACATAATCTCATGGTCTAGAGATTAGTGTTATTTCGTATGTGTTTGATACAATAATTTAAACTTAACGACTTTATCGTATTTCTATACTTACTTTAGGTGTGCTCATCACATCATTCTCGGGCATATTGCGTCTCGGGCATATTCCCTTCATAGGTCTCGGGCATATTCCCTTCATAACCAATAGCTTACACCACCCCTCCATAGGTTTCAGTTGATTTTTTAGTCCTTGATTCATTTTCAAATATTGGAGGCCTTATACCAACTCTAGCATATATCGTAAAAATGCAATCCATATAAGTAGTTTACAAAGCACCTTAAACCGATTTTATGGTGCAAAAGTGAAGGAGATATGCCATAGAGGAAAATAATAAATGGATTTTATTATCATATCTCAATTAGTTCCTAATAGTTTCATATTGTTCTATAAGTGTATCAAGCGAAAATATTGATACAAGTATAGTATGAAACAGACCAAGTCCCTAGTAATCTCTATTCATACTAGTTTGTTGGGCAATCGATGATCAAGATTTCCTGATTATGGATCATTTATGCCAGTTGACAACGAGGTCATATCATTAGTGAGTGATGTGATGGACATTACCCAAAGATTCTGACACAATCAAGTCACAAGGTTCATCGTTGCAATAGTTAGAAGCGTAGTCTCCTTCTCCTTAGACCATGAGATCATATTAATCACGGCCACCCGAGGCTGCTTTGACCACATCAACCATCATGTCCGTAACTAGGTGACCATAAAGGTGTGCTTTAAGTATTCTAGAGGAACATTTGAGGCATATGTATCAAGATCACGATTTGTTCACCCAATTGATGGGAATATACACATGGTCGACTTGGTGATATTACTGTTGGGTTCGCAGCAAAGAAAATAAAAAAGTCCTATGATATGAACAACTAACCACCAAGATCTATATATCTAGATACAATCAACGGGTAGATATACATGCATATATATCTTACCCTCGAAGACCGAAAAGACTTTAACGTAATCTAATTTCGTGGATGATGTAGTCGTACACTTTCTGATCTCAAGATCGTGTTGAAGTCTAGCAAGTCTAGCACCGCCAAACCAGCAGTGTGTCAGGGGTGTACCCCCAGGTACCCCAGAGTTGGTGAATTAAGTAAGTCAATAAGATACATATGTAGGAAAATAATATTAAATATAAGTACAAAAGATAAACAGAAAAAGATAAAGGCAAAAAGAGGACCTGGGCCGAATTAGACTCAATTCGGCCTGCTCCCACTACTCCTCCTGGACCAGACCAACAATAAACAGGCCGAACTAAAGCTCTAAGAGCCGAATCACCCTCTTGGGCCGAGTCTTCCAGTCCGGCCCACCAAACGACTTGGCCCAGCGCCGAATTACTCCAGCTAGCCACCTCTTCGCTCTATGCCGCCATCAACCGAATCAACCGCACTCCCGCCAGTCTCCCAATGAACCTCCCGCCCCTCTCCAAAGAATGATCCCGCTGCCGTCTCCTTCGGGTGGGCCGCATTCGGCCCACCACGAGGAGCCTCCCCAGCGTCACTCGCCTCCCCCCGGGTGGGCCGACTCAGGCAAAGTTCGGCCCACCGCGGGAATCAGCAGGTTGCTCCCTCCATTACCCCGGCTGGGCCCAGGGACGAGCCGCCCCGTCTGGGCCGAATGAAGACCACCTCGGCCGGGCTATGTCAGGACCCGGCTGGGCTGACATCTCGCCACCTGGACCACTGTTTCTCCCAGGCCGAATCATCCAAGACCTGGGCCGAGTTTCTCCTTCGCCTGGGACGTCTGGGCCGAATCAGTTTACCCTGCACGCTACATTCCACCCCGACGCTTACTGACCGCTACATCGACATATCTTCAAAGCCAAGACAAGAGCAAGAAGTCACGTGCCTTTGGGACGCCCATGGCTCAGACCGCACAAGGCCCTTGAATATGCCCTTGGCATCAAGAAGATGCTAGGAATATGCCCTTGGCACTGTGAATATGCCATGGCATCTCCAAAGATGCCAAGGCATATCTTGAGCATCTAAATAGATGCCGTGAATATGCTACACAGATGCCAAGCGTGGGGAGCAAGTCTTATCCCCTGGACTCCCCTTTATAAGGAGCACCAGGGGGATCGTTTCAAGGGAGGCCCCCGTAGGGCTCCTCCCCTCTCTGCTCACTAGGAGCTCTCCTTCTTCCTCTTCCTCCACTCTCATAGAGAGATCTAGATAGAAGGATAGGAGATACAGCTCCAGGAGCATGATTGTAGCCACAAGTATGGCAAGATTATAAGATATTAGATGTATAGAAGGAGGTGTTATCCCCACCTGAGAGCTTCAATCCAATATACATTGTATTTCTCTTTGTTCATACGAGTGGGGTCTTCACTGCATCATCCCTCCCCGGATTCCTCCACGTCCATCGGCCCCAACTTTAGCCTACCCATGGCATATGCCGTGACACCACCACGACATTTGGCGCCCACCGTGGGGCCTCCTAGTGGCGTTGGTTGGGTTTCCATCCGGACGGGAGCATCTTCATAAACTTCTTCCTCACAAGGCTCATTCAGCTTCACCAAGTCAGCAGAGAACAAAGAGTAAGCGCAGAGACTCTCCAAGTCTAACTCATCAAAGCAGGTAAGACTCAGCAAGAAGGACTCAAGCACTACTCCAAGCTTACTGTAAGTACCAAGTAACTCGGCAGGACAAGTATGACCTAGCAAGACTCACCCAAACACTTCTCCAAGTATGCTGTAAGAACCAGGTAACTCAGCCACCTATACTCAATCCTTCACCCCAGGGAGAAAATAACTCAGCCCGAGGACTAGTCTACTTATCCGTAGAATCACCTTTAGATTAAGAGAGCATTATGTTGATTTAGATCTATACTCCAGTTAGCTTATTTATAACTCGGCCATCGGTTGAATCATCTTGTCTGTGATTCTTATGGATTTTGAGTAAGTTAGTTTATGCTTTGGGTTATCCTGTGACTCGGCTCACAGGCCAGCTTATTTTTAACTCGGCCATAAGTTGAGTCGTCTTATTTGTGATTCAGATAGATTCTGAGTCAGTTTACTTATGCTTTGGATTACCTCAGAACTCAGCTCCCTCAAAGAGTTTATTTATAACTCGGATAGAAGTTGACTCAGCTCGTTTATGATCCAGGTAGGATTTGAGTCTGCTTACTTATGAGTCGGATAGAATTCGAGTCCGTTTATGTATGCTTTGGATTGTCCTCTAACTCAGCTTACCGTCCATCTTATTGTTGATTCGATTATGACTTGAAGTCAATTTGTTTATGCTTTGAATTGACCTTTAACTCAGCTCAGTAGATTGTCTCTGATTCAGACTAACATTTGATTCATCTTGCCAGGGTATATTATAATTCGGATTGGTATTCAGACTCGGCGTACTAATCATATCTCTGATTCGCAAGCTTTATTCACCACCGATTGCTGTGTTATGTTATGACTGATTGATATCTCACCATCTTGCCGATTATCCCGTATCTCGATGACTATTGGCCACTTATCATATCTCGAATCTATATCTCATATCTACATCTCGAATCGATCTCTCAAGTTAGCCCTATTATCATATCCCAAAGCTTAATCTCGGATCTATATCTGATCCATATCAAAGGCAAATTATCGTCATCACGCCAAATCAAGCTATATCATGGCGAGTAAGTAACCCGAATTTAGGATGAGTTAACTCGGATTTGATTCAGATGACTCAGATTCGGGATGCAAGTCAAAATTGAGTAAAGTAGCTCGGATTTAGGATGAGTTAACTCGGATTTGAGTCAGATGACTCAGATTCGGGATGCAAGTCGATTTTGAGTAAAGTAACTCGGATTTAGGATGAGTTAACTCGGATTTGAGTCAGATGACTCAGATTCGGGATGCAAGTCAAAATTGAGTAAAGTAACTCGGATTTAGGATGAGTTAACTCGGATTTGAGTAATGTCACTCAGATTTGAGCCAGATGACTCAGACTTACATATGAGTCAATTTTGAGTAAAGTAACTTGGATTTAAGATGAGTTAACTCGGATTTGAGTAATGTCACTCAGATTTGAGCCAGATGACTCAGACTTACATATGAGTCAATTTTGAGTAAAATAACTCGGATTTAGGATGAGTTAACTCGGATTTGAGTAATGTCACTTAGATTTGAGCCAGATGACTCAGACTTACATATGAGTCAATTTTGAGTAAAGTAACTCGGATTTAAGATGAGTTAACTCGGATTTGAGTAATATCACTTAGATTTGAGCCAGATGACTTAGACTTACATATAAGTAAATTTTGAGTAAGGAAACTCGGATTTGGAATCAGATGACTCGGATAAAAACTTACCCAAATAGGTTAGAAGAGCAGTGCCCAATAAGGCCAGAACTCACCAATTACCCAAGGAGGTTAAAGGAGCAGTGCCCAATAAGGCCAGAACTCACAAATTACCCAAAGAGGTTAAAAGAGCAGTGCCCAATAAGGCCAGAACTCACCAATTACCCAAGGAGGTTAAAGGAGCAGTGCCCAATAAGGCCAGAACTCACCAATTACCCAAAGAGGTTAAAAGAGCAGTGCCCAATAAGGCCAGAACTCACCAATTACCCAAGGAGGTTAAAGGAGCAGTGCCCAATAAGGCCAGAACTCACAAATTACCCAAAGAGGTTAAAAGAGCAGTGCCCAATAAGGCCAGAACTCACAAATTACCCAAATAGGTTAAAGGAGCAGTGCCCAATAAGGCCGGAACTCACAAATTACCCAATGGGGTTAAAAGAGCAATGCCCAAGAAGGCAAGAACTCGAAACTTACCCAATGGGGTTAAAAGAGCTCATAACTTACCCAATGGGGTTAAAAGAGCAAAGCCCAAGAAGGCAAGAGCTCATAACTTACCCAATGGGGTTAAAATAGCAAAGTCCAAGAAGGCAATGGCGTATAACTTACCCAATGGGGTTAAAAGAGCAATGCCAAAGAAGGCAAGAACTCACAACTTACCCAATGGGGTTAAAAGAGCAATGCCCAAGAAGGCAAGAACTCAAAACTTACCCAATGGGGTTAAAAGAGCTCGTAACTTACCCAATGGGGTTAAAAGAGCAAAGCCCAAGAAGGCAAGAGCTCATAACTTACCCAATGGGGTTAAAAGAGCAAAGCCCAATAAGGCAGGAGCTCACAACTTACCCAATGGGGTTAAAAGAGGAACGCCAAAGAAGGCAAGAACTCACAAACTTACCCAATGAGGTTAAAAGAGCAATGCCCAAGAAGGCAGGAATTCATAACTTACCCAATAAGGTTAAAAGAGCAACACCCAAGAAGGCAGGAACTCATAAACTAACCCAAAGAGGTTATGACCAATGCCCATGAAGGCCGGAAGTCTAGAAACTTACCCGGAGGGGTTATGACCAATGCCCAAGAAGGCCAGAAGTTGAAAAACCTACCCAGAGAGGTTATGACCAGAGCCCAAGAAGGCCAGAAGTCGAAAAAACTGCCCAGAGAGGTTATGAGCAGAACCCAAGAAGGACAAAGTCATAAACTTGCCCAAAAACATTATGCAACCAAGAGATTATAAGTCGGAAGCCAACTCTGGGAATATTTAATATGAAGCCTATGCACGACTCTATGAGTTCCACATAGCCTCGGGGACTAATGTCGGGGGTGTACCCCCAGGTACCCCAGAGTTGGTGAATTAAGTAAGTCAATAAGATACATATGTAGGAAAATGATATTAAATATAAGTACAAAAGATAAACAGAAAAAGATAAAGGCAAAAAGAGGACCTGGGCCGAATTAGACTCAATTCGGCCTGCTCCCACTACTCCTCCTGGACCAGACCAACAATAAACAGGCCGAACTAAAGCTCTAAGAGCCGAATCACCCTCTTGGGCCGAGTCTTCCAGTCCGGCCCACCAAACGACCTGGCCCAGCGCCGAATTACTCCAGCTAGCCACCTCTTCGCTCTATGCCGCCATCAACCGAATCAACCGCGCTCCCGCCAGGTCTCCCGCCGAACCTCCCGCGTCCTCCAGCAGCGATCCCGCGCCAGCTTCTCGCCTTCCTTCGCCGGGCCGGTGCATTCGCCCACCACGAGGAGGAGCCTCTGGCCACTCGCCGCCCCCCGGGTGGGCCGACTCAGGCAAAGTTCGGCCCACCGCGGGAATCAGCAGGTTGCTCCCTCCATTACCCCGGCTGGGCCCAGGGACGAGCCGCCCCGTCTGGGCCGAATGAAGACCACCTCGGCCGGGCTATGCCAGACACTGGCCGACATCTCGCCACCGACCATCGCTTTCTCCAGTCAATCATCCAAGACTGGCCGAAGTTTCTTCACCGATGTCTGGGCCGAATCATTTTACCCCAGACGCCCTGTTATCCACCCCCGAACGCTACTTCGATCGCTACATCGACATATCTTCAGGCCAAGACAAGAGCAGCAAGTCACGTGCCAGTCTTGGGACGCCCATGGCTCAGACTGGCACAAGGCCCTTTGGAATATGCCCTTGGCATCAAGAAGATGCTAGGGAATATGCCCTTGGCACCAGGAATATGCCATGACATCTCTAAAGATGCCAAGGCATATGCTGAGCATCTAAATAGATGCCAGGAATATGCTACATAGATGCCAAGCGTGGGGAACAAGACTTGTCCCCTGGGCTCCCCTTTATAAGGAGCACCAGGGGGATCGTTCTAGGGGAGGCCCCGAAGGGCTCCTCCCCTCTCTGCTCACTAGGAGCTCTCCTTCTTCCTCTTCCTCCACTCTCATAGAGAGATATAGATAGAAGGATAGGAGATACAGCTCCAGGAGCATGATTGTAGCCACAAGTATGGCAAGATTATAAGAGATCTAGATAGAAGGATTCCTCCACGTCCATCGGCCCCAAATTTAGCCTACCCATGGAATATGCCGTGACACCACCACGACACAGTGCATCCGTGATATTACACACGTCTAGCAACCTGAAAACCTCCGATTCCTCGCTCCAGCAAAGCCATGGAAGCAGCAGATACTTTCCAGAGAAACCACCACGAGAACATGTACTTCAGTAATCCGAATCCATGGAGAATTTACTATAGGGGAGAGAGATCCTTCACGAGGAGGTATAAGAGGAGAGGAGGCCACCACCTCCTTTTATAGGGGGAGGGGGAAGCCCCAAGGCCATGGTCGGCGGTCCTGATGGTGCCCCCACCTCTTCCTCCATAATGGTGAGTAGAGCTTCCACTAAGCCCATTACCGTCAATTCCAACTCCACTCAAAGTTGCATTAATTTTCCACCTAAATAAATGCAATATCTCAATAATAAAATCATTTTTAGTTATTTTAGTCTAAATTCTGTTAATTACTTTAATTAACAAACATTTTCATAAGCCCCCTTGCATAACTTCAATATTACATCTAAAACCAATTTCAGCATTTTGACCCAAAACAATTCCGGTGCTTATCGAAATAATGCCAGTGCTATCAAAACCTTTCACTGGTATTATATCTGCCCTAGTTGATGTCGGTATACCTTAAGTGTGTCACCCTACAGTTCGTAAATAATGCTGACATAACCGAGACCCCTCTCCAATCAATAATCAGTATCAGGACTTGGAGATCCATACCGACTCCCACACATTCAACGATGACTTAGTGATCATGAGAACCTTTGATGCCGTAATTAAATCCCTTTGTCTCGTGATATATTACATGTCCGAGAATTGAACATCGGTATCCCCATACCTAGTTTAATCTCGTTACCGACAAGTACTATTTTCTCATTCCCGTGATATAACATTCCTTGTAATCAAATCGCCTCCTTGCAAGTTGTTATTAATGTGATATCACCGAGAGGGCCTAAAGTATATCTCTTTGTCATCAGGATGGAAAAATCCCAATCTTGATCCATGAGCATATACATAACACTTTCGGAGTACATAAACCCACCTTTATAGTCACCCTGTTATGATGTGACGTTTGATGTTATCAAAGTACTCTTTCAATGTTAGTGATTGACATGATCTCATGGTCTAAGGATTAGGGTTACTTCGTATGACATATTATAGCAATGTAAACATAATAACTTTGATCATATTACTATACTTCGGGTGAGTGTTCATCACATCATTCCACCAATGTTGTGACCCCGTTATTAATAACATACAATATCTATGATCAGGAAACATTTGATCATCTTGTTAATCAACGAGTTTGTTTAACTAAGAGGCATAACTAGAAACGCTTATTTGTTTATTAAACATACATGTATTAATATTTCCAATTATCACAATTAAAGCATGAGAAATAAACATTTATCATAAATATGAAATAAGATATTAACCACTTTATTGTTGCCTCTTAGGCATATTCTCCTCAATTATATCCATAATGTTGCAACATGTGACTAAGTCACGATGATGGAATATATACGATATCGATGATCAGATCTTGGACAAGTCATATCAAAGAAACAAAGGGAATTATACTCGAAGTTTATGGTTCAAATGACATTGCATCATGGAATGCACATGGGTCATTATGAGCATCCCGGTCCCGCTATTGATCATTGATAGAGATCATGCCAGTGCCATTCCCGAGCCGTTGGGGTAACACACTTAACGGTATGATGACGCTAGAGATTGTTTTAGAAGTATAGGAATCACCAGATGAAAGAGAAAAGGAACCCGAAAAAGTTCCGTGAGAGAACCGGAATCGTTTCGGAAAGTTCCAAAGTAGTTCGGAGGAAATCAAAAGGGAACCAAAATTTGTTTTGGACCAAACAGGATTTTGTAATATATATTTATATATTAATTAATATTAAAATATAATTTAAAAGTGTATTCCACTAATGGGCCAAGTTCCTAGAGAAAAATGACCCATGAGGGAAAACAACCAGAGGGAAAGGCCAAGGGCCAAGGGACGAAGGCCTAGCCACCGCCTGGGGCCTACCCGACCAGACTAGGGATGCGCACGGGGGTGGGTTCCCCCTGGACGGCCCATGGTTCCCTAGGGGGCCATGGTGTCATCCCCTACGTTGTTTAGTCCCACATGGAAAACCCAACGGGGAGTGTACACTCCCCTCCATCTATATAAAGGGTGCCCATGGGTGGGAATAAACACACAATTAAATCAATAATTCTTTGAGGTGTCTCCTCAGGGAATTCTCTCTCACTCACTTACGTGTGGTTCCCATTGTTTGGATCTCGCACAGCATCGAGATTTCTCTCTACATCAGCTATGCGTTACTGCTCTGCTTGAACTGTACGGACATGAGATGACACCTGCAACACTTCATTGCGTTGTAGGGATTCCAAGCTGTAAATCTACTTCTGCACTTCCGGTAGGGATTAGGAAACCGGAGGTCATCATCGTACACTGTATGTGTGCGAAACCACGAGGGTGCTGCCACTAGTGACACCTTGGATGTCGTGAGATGAACCCCTACATGATGAAACAAGAGGTGACTTGTGAGGAGCTTCATAACCTTGAGGTCGGCTACGAGTATGACTACATCATCCCCGTTCCCCTTGGAACTCTAACCGCTTTTGGACTAAAAGGGCAATATATCTGAAACCTCGACCATTACTGCATTACTCCATATAGATTCTGACAGTTCGGGGCGTTCCAACGTAGGATTTTTTGTTTTATGCCATGAAACCCCTTCAAAAAGTTCCTATGGTGGACTAGATATCGTAAAAGGAAAAAACATAGTTTTTTTCCTTTTTTTTTCTTTTTCCACTTCTTCCCTAGGTTGAACCTTCCCAAGCCGCCCGCCCATGCTCCGCTCGCCACCATCTAGATGTTGCTCATTTGTCTAAAACCACCCCTTCCACGCGCTTGTTGCCTAGGCTCCCACCATTACCTCGCCCACATGCCTGCAACGGCCCAACTTGCCTGTCGCCGCCCAGCTTGCCAGTGCGCCCGTCGCCTAGTTCGCCCATCGCCCACACAACCAAGCCATCTTGCCCGCGTGCTGTCTGCAGCCAAGCTCAAGGATTAGGCTCTCCCGCTGAGGTACTCGACAGCTTCTAATTAGCCCGAATTTCGACCCAATTTTGCTGAAAAAGGGTGAAGTTAGACTCTCATTTGAAAAGGCGGCCGGAATACGGGACTGTGCGGCTGTAGTTGGCCGTATTCCGGTAACTCCGGTGTCGGTCCGGTGATGGTTAGGTAAAAGTTCCTTCCCGGCAACCATCATATGCGTTTTTAGTCTTTTTTACATTTTCCCTCAAATGGACTCCCAAAATATAAATATAAGGTTCGTGGGTGTTTCGTTTACAGCTACCCTTCAAAAAAATTACGGATTGACAACTTTTACTGGATCTCTGCTAGGGGACTTTTTTTCTAAAGAAACCGTAAACAATGGTTAGAGCATCTTCACTCGTTTGTCGTTCCTGTAGTGGTTCTGACATGGTTATACCCTGCCGGTACACGATCTTAGCATACCTAGTCCAGCCCAAGGAAGGACCACGAGAACATGCGCCAGCCCATGAAGACTTTCGGGTGGCCAGGACCCATGACGCCTTCGGATCCTTGGAGAACAAGACTAGAGTAGATAGAATATTCAAAGGGGCAAACCCTAGAACCTGCAACCGAATCGATCTGTGCCTGAGACCTGCCTATGTCTATAGAAAGGCTAGGAGGGCACGACAAGGAGGGCACTTCGCATACCACCGCATACACACCTCCACACCATATTTTATCTGCGCACCCCTGTACTTTTCGGTTCCGCCGTAATCAAGAGCAGACAAGCAGGAGTAGGGTTTTCCCTCCGGGGGCCTGAACCTGGGTAAACCTCGTGTCCCCTTGTTGCTTGTTTGCTAACCGTTCCGCGATCTCCAGCATCCCCATCTTCTAAAAAACCCAACCTCATAACAATGGGCATTGACGAGATTAAACCTCGTCAATTGGCGCCGTATGTGGGAACTGGGGGCGCTGATTATGCGATCGTGGAGGTCCCAACCAAAGCGATCTACAACTCCGCGGAGACGGAGAGTCATCTCCTCTTCGGCGCCTTCGACTTCACCGCCCACTCGCCAGCCACCCTGAAGGACTTTGAGCCCGTTGGCGACGGACTCGAGATCCTGTTCGGGAGGTTTTGCTTCCAGGTGGGGCAGACCGGCACTCTCCGCCTCCCAGAGCGGGTGCCCTTGCCATCGATCAGGCCCACTTCATGGGCCCCGCACCCCGTGCTACGCACATCGCCATCAACAGATGAGTCCTATGACAGCAGCTGCTGCAACTCAGATCTGTGCGATCCACCATCGGAGGAAGGGACCTATGGTTCCGGATCCGAAAGCTGTGGCAGCAGCGATCCAATCTACGAGCGCTACCAATGCGCCGCAGTCATCCAGAGTGATGTGGATCAGGAGCACAACCCGCCACCCAACCCACAGGGTAGAAACAGCGAGAACAGAAGAAGCCAGTCCCCCCGCCCAACGGGGATAACACCGATCGGGTCATCCACCTCAGCGAGGAAGGATGGGCTCAAGCACGCGAAGCCGTAGCAGGCAACAAGATCCTGCCCGTGGGTGCCTCACGGGACCTGCTGATGGCATACCACATGCTCCTAATCGAGGAGCACAAGAAGCATGTGAAGATGCAAGAGGTGCTTGAAAAACGCAAGCAAGCAGCCTCAGAGTCCAGTGCGCGGCAAGCTGTGCTCTCCGCCATGGGCATCGGCTCTATCTCGCACGGCAACCATGGCAACAAGCACCGTTCTTGCACGAAGAACATGGATCCCAAGGCACGTCGCGAGGTGACTCGGGCCCTCAACGCGTCCTTCATGGAGATGGATGCCGACGGCAACGTCATCCCGAAGACGTCGCAAGCTGCGATCATGGCATCCACCGCGTATCTCGCGTCCCATCCACCTCCGGAGGGGGACCCGAAAAGGGCCATGCACAAGTCCGCGCTTACCAGACTCGGACTCGTTGGAGCTGCGCTCCACGGAGAAGCTCCTGCGGAGCCAAAGAAGAAGGTTGTGGTCAGGTTCAACTGCAGCCCCATGCCCTCATCCGAGGATGAAGAGCACGACCTTACTCGAAGGCACAAGAGCTCGCGCCATCGCAGCCGCGATTACGATGCCCAAAGCAATCTCACCCAGCGCAAGATCGACAAAGCGCGCGCCAAGCGTGTATGCTCGTCCGAATCCGAGGAGGGTGATGACGAAGGAGAACTCTGCGGAGCCCGATGCTTCAGGAGATCCGTTCGGCAAACACGGATGCCACGGAACTTCAAGCTTCCTTCGTACACTCCAAAGTTCGACGACACACCCCCCCCCCCCCAAGGCGTGGCTCAGCGACCACCTGTCGTCCGTCAAGCTACACGGCGGAAACAAGGACACCACCCTGCAATGCCTTCACTACTTAACAGCGCAGCCGGATCTGTTCGTGACCTATTGTCGGGGTCCATCCGAAGCTGGGAGGAATTGGCGTACAATTTCATCCGAAACTTCAAAGGCACCAGCAAGAGGCCAGCCTCGATCGAGAGTGTGGGCTGCACTCGAGCAGGCGAATCCATTCGCTCGTACATACTGCGCTGGTCCAACACCAAGAATTCCGCGGCGCACATCTCTGAGGAGAGAGCTATCGACGCCTTCAAGGACGACGTCAAACGCCAGGACTTCAAGGAAGAACTTGGGCGCGTCAAGCCCAAGACACTCGACCACCTCATGGACATCGCCGACAGGTGGGCCAATGGCGAGAACTCCGTCCACCGAGCGCACTCGGAGGAGGAAGATGACTACGGCCGGCGACGTGAACACCGTAGCAAGATAAGATTGCGCGTCTACGACGATCGCGATGGACCCGACATGGTCGCGGCTGGCTATGCCGACCACCGCAGCGATGGCAACCGCAGCAGCGGCGGATATCGCGGAAGCAAATTCCACGACGGAGGACGCCCAACGCAGTCATGGCAACGTCGCGGCCGTGACGATGGACCCTCAGCATATGACAAACTGCCGGGTCCATGCACCATCCTTCTACATCGACAAGCGGGATGGTAAAAAGAAGGCAAGCCACATGCTCAAGGACTGCCGCGAGTTCCAGAAACTCAGCGAAAGCATGGCTTAGATGAGGCAACAAGCCCTGAACCCTGGGTATGGGAACGCACCCGCACCAGGTGAGATCGCACACGGAGCTCCTCCACCACCACCTGCGGGACCTTCAAACCACCCAATCGCACCCGCAGAGAATAACGGTGGGCACGGGTGTGGCATCCCGCAAAACCACTACTAGAAAATCGCGTTGAATTTGTGCATTGCATCGTCATCATCATGCATTGTTTGCATCAAACTATTTTTTCGCAAGCCGTTTTGTTTTCCAAACGCCCCATCTTTATTCAAACGCCAAACCCCGGATTGTTTTTGTTTGACTAATATCGGTTTGCAAATGGTGTATTAAAACAAATAAAATTATATTAATTTTAGTAGGCGTCGAACAGGCCAACCCGACGACCGCGCCCAGATTTTAAATCGGTCCAAATAGGCCCCTCTAAATCCTAAACCTACCCAATTAGCTACCCACACCCAACTGGCCACATCACACCATCCAATGGGTAGTCGCCACCTCATCCCTTCCCCTTCCCCCAACCACTCATAATCTGCCACCCCATCTGGCCACACAACCCCCTCTCTCTCACCACACACTCCCACTCAACAGACTGCACTTTTTCACACAGCCCCTCACGCTGAGCCCGACCGCTTAGGGCCCCACCTCCCTCTGGCCCACCCCGCAGACCCCAGCCGGCCACACCCACCCCAGTCCCCACCCCGGGCCCGTCGGCCCTCTCCTCTCCCGTGGGACCGCCCCTGCCCCACCGTGCACTCCCAGCCCCCCACGCCACGCCCCTTCCCCACGCGTCGTCTTCCTCCCACCGCCTCCCCTCGCGACTCCCCCTCCCACCTCCTCCACAGGCGGCTGCCCGCGTCCACCCCTGCCACCGCCTTCCCCACCTCCTCCGCCGCTTCCCTGCCTCCAGCCTTGGCCACCGGAGCCTCTCGCCCGTCCGCTCGCCCGCCCCAGAACGCCTCCGCGGCGATCCGTGTCATACTGCCGAGCCGCTGCTGCCCGGCTCGCCGCCTACCTCCCTCGGGACCCCCGCCTCCCTCCCTCCGTCGCCGTCGCCCGAGGCCGGGCTCCCTCCTCCGGCTCCTGTCTCCCTCAAGGCCGCCGGGCGCCAAGTGCTACCTCTTCCCTCAAGCGCTGCGGCCACCGAGCCCAGACCAGCGCGCGCCGCTGGCCTCAAGCGCCGCCGACTCGACCTGGCGCTCGCCGCCGCCCGCTTTCTCACAGCGTCGTCGCTGAAACCCCCACCGCCATCTGCCTCTCCCGTCCGTCGCCAGCGAGCCGCCGCCAGGTGGCCTCGCGCCGCCCGCCTCGCCCAGAACCTCCTCGCCCGCGAGTAGCCCTCGCCTCGCCCCGCCGCTCACCGCCTCCCCGCCTCGCGCGAGCCGCCTCCCTCGGCGTCCGCGGCCGCCGTGGCCATCGCCCGGCGCTCACCTCCTGCGCCTCATGAGCCCGGCCGCCGCGTGGGCCTGTCGCTCAGCTAGGCCGCCGCCTCGCGTGCCCATGACCCGATCCGTTGACGTCAGGATCTCGGGTATAGTGGCAACCGTGAGGACATGGTAGAGGCCACCACGAAGAACGACAACGCACTGTAGCGATGCTGAAATTGAAGGACCACCAACAAGAACCGCTCTCGTGTCAAGATCTGCCGTCGACCCTAGCTTCAAGTTCGTCGGCGACAAGATAGGAACCCGATCCAAGACGCCAAGTTCTTCAGCGATGCAGGAGACTACCTCGGGCCAAGTTCTCCTCGAATACCAAGACCGCCTCGATGGCGCGGACGACAAGACCCTCATAGCGGCAAGACCCGACGCGGACCGGCAAGTTCTTCTCGACGACTAGATCATCGGCATAGAACTGAAGGACACATGTGCGACAAGGACTCCCTCGAGGACGAGTGCTTCACCGGACACCGAGACCGGATGCGCCAAGACCCTAACCCCGAGAGAACGTTCTCGCCGGCCGTCGAACCCTGGACCCCGAGACCGACCCGAACCCGGAACCCCCAAGATCGCCGAGAACCCTAAAGTGTGACCCTTATCCAAAACCCTATTTCATAACATGATACCAACTTGTCGCGATCGTAAACATTTGTCTTGCATGCATACATTCATGTGGTTTGGGGCCTTATGCCGATTCACCTAATAATTAAATATGGGGCCCATATGTGGGCAAATCTAGTCTCATATTGGCCTCATGTAAACATGTGTAGCGAAACGGTTCCATCTGTTGCCTTGATATACAACATTTAATTTATGGGGATCTAAACAACTTGAACCATCCAATTAATTGTCGGGACCCCGGTTCCGCTTAATTTGACCTAATTGCATCGCACTTTGCCATGCCATACATCATACATGCATCATGCCGATCTTCTGCCGTTGTATTAAATATTGCATCCGATGTTTCTTCTAGTGTTTTGCTTCTTCGGATAAGGCCGTTGAGTTGATGTGAGCTTCGATCTTGAGGAAAACCTTCGACAATGTTTTCAAAGTAGCATCTCCCCTTTCTACCTATCTTACTTTTATAGTCTTTATTTCCTCCTGTTGATCTATTGCTATCGTATTTGCGATGCTTTAGTTTCCGCACTGTGTTATACCGCAGCCCTATATTGCCATGGACACATCCTATTGCCTGTGTTTGGTAGATAGTTGGACTCGTAGCGTCGTAGTTGCTTGCTCAAGTCTTTGTTGTGTCGTCATATGCCACGATTCTTGATGTATTGCCGCAAGTTTATGTTGGAGATGATTCTAGTTTTACTTATCGTCACTTTAATTTCTGTTTAACAACTAAAATTGAATAAGCGAGAGGCATCGGTGGGTGATAGAAAATATTTGGTTTCCAACGCCTTGTGTCCCGAAGAACCCGAGTACTTGATACCTGTTCCTTGATTTATCGCGCTATCCACATCCGGGAGGTATATGGGACCCCACTGAGCCAGAGCTTGATTCAGTCTTATTTCTTGGGGCCACAAACTAGCTTGAGGTTTTATTTACGATCATCTACTTATTCCATGCTACTTTTCGTATTTAAATTGTGCAGGCACCTTTATCTTGCATTAGGATCGGACCACGATTCCGCTGTGTCGACAAGCCCGCTTTTGGGTTCCCATCGTTCACAGCCGTCTAGCCAAACCTTGAGGCCGCCTCGGAGCTTGCTTACTCCGTTGGATTCTACTTAAGGGTGGCCCTGAAATATTTCTGAATCTGTGATTGTTCGTCGTGAAAGCCTCGTTGGGTTTTGATTTGGTTTTCGAGGTTGATCGGCGTGTGTTGCTATTGGTGCACCCGGCGGGTAAAACTTTCAAAGTGTCGTCATGGATATGGACGACTTGGAGCACAGTATCTCGATCATAGACAAGCATAACTAAAGTTTATTGTTATAAATTTGACTTATAATGACTAGTAATCAGCTTCACTATAATGGAATGGCTAATTAATACTGCCCACAATTGCTTGTTTGAGCTGTCGCTTGCGACCATTGTACTGACTAAGTATCGCAACTTCTAGCGAAATGGCTGAATAAAAGTAACAACAACTGCTGGGTTTCGGGTTTATATCATGCTATCTGTATCTGATTAGTAAGAGTTACAACTACAACGGAATGGTTAATTAAAAGTGCCTTTGCTTATTTTATCGGGGCGATTATCTAAACCTGACTAGTAAAGTGCCGCAACTATAACGAATAAGTAAAGCGCCAACGGTGTGAGTTCCTCGGTGGACTTCCTCGTTTGGTCTCGAGAAACATCAGGATGGGTTTGATTGGTGTTAGCTTCAGTTGGATCCGAATAGGTCTTTCTTACCCCTCTCCGATTGTATCGAGTCTCTATAGGTTGTATAGTGCATCTTTCGCCGCTTGATCCACCATACCTATGTAGGCGAGGACCGCGAATTCTAGCCTCGCTGTCTTGGCCTCGATCTTGGCTCCTCTTTTTCCTTTGCCCTTTGTCGGCACCCCTTTTGTTTAAGCAGGTTTTGAGATCGACGCCGTTAGCAGGGTTACCCTTCTGGCTTGGCCTGGGCAGGGTTATGGACGCCATTGGTTAATCTTCAGGGCTCTTAGCCCCATTTGCATCTTGTCCGTAGTCGGACGCTCGATTATTTCAAGGTGATTTGGATCTTTGTACCTTATATTTGTATTCTTGACTCTTTGAGTCGTCATATATATATCATTACGTGGGTCCCATCGAGGACTGTTGTGTAATGTTATTACCGCTTTCCACCGCATCGAAAGTGCTGGTGGCACCTTTGAACCGTTTATGCGGGTTTGGCGAATTTTGTTCAAACTTGCATAGGTCCGGTCGAGGGTGTTACAACGGTACCATCGAAAGGATCACCGATGATCCAAAAGGCGCCTAACGAATAGGGTGCGAAGAAAATCACCGCGAGATTAATCGCGTGACGCTCCACCGCCATCCCTGAGTACCTTAGCGGATCGGAGTCCTGCATCACGTTCAGCCGTTCGGATCACCCTTTCCAGGTCCCTCGCCCAGGTCATGCTGCCCTGGTGCTCGAGGCGCATATCGGAGGGTTCGACATGAGCCGCGTATTCATGGATGGTGCAACATCAATCTGATGTTCGCCAGTACATTAGCAGCAATGCGGATCCGTATGCGACTGGAACAATCGATACAATGTTCCGGCATCATCCTGTGAAGGCGTATTCCCACAGGAAAGATATGTCTCGGCGTAATCTTTGGCAAGCCGGATAACTTCGGTGCGGCGACTCGAGTTCGGTGGTGGGAGCCATCACAATACCACGCCATCCTCGGGCGTGTGGCATTCGCCACGATTCTGGCGATCGCACTATGCACTCACTGCTACTCAAGATGCCAGGACCCAAGGGCGTCATCACGGTCCACGGGAGCTTCACCCGATCGGACCATTGTGACAGGGACTTCAACAGAATCTCCCAGTCATTCGGCATGCAAGAGGATCTCATAAGGCTCCGTGAGGTGACAGACAACGGGGCACCCCCAGTCGCAAGACAGAACGCACCAGACATGTCCTTCGACTCCACTGTCAACACAAAAAAGGTGCAGGTCCACCCGACGGATGCCTCAAAGACAACGTTGATCGCCAACGACCTCAGCTCCGCATAGGAAAGCGTGCTCGTCGAATTCCTCCGTGAGCGCTGGGAAATCTTCGCCTGGTGTCCTGCAGACATGCCAGGAGTTCCCAGGGAATTCGCCGAGCATGCACTCAACGTCTTTCCAGACGCCAAGCCCATCAAACATACCATCCGACGACTGTCCGAACCACGGGCCGAAGCAATCGGAGTCGAAGTCAGCAGACTACTCGACGCAAACTTCATCAGGGAGATCAAGGAGAGAGAGTGGCTCGCCAACACCGTGATGGTCCCCAAAAAGGACACGGACATCCTGCGGATGTGCATGGACTTCACATCGCTGAACAAGCACTGCTCGAAGGATCACTTCCCTCTCCCTCTGATCGATCAGATCATCGATTCAACTGCAGGATGCAAGAAGCTCTCCTTCCTCGATGCCTACTCAGGCTACAACCAGATTCGACTGAAGGTAGAAGATCAGGATAAAACGGCGTTCATCACGCCGTTCAGAGTGTTCTGCTACAACACAATGCCTTTCGGGATGAAGAACGCAGGCGCCACGTACCAACGGTGCATGCAGGCATGCCTGAAGGACCAGATCGGCCGCAACATCCAAGTCTATATCGACGACATAGTCATCAAAATAAGGGAAGCCAAGACACTCATCGACGATCTCCGCGAGACGTTCGATAATCTTAATCGATACAAAATCAAGCTAACCCCAGGAAAGTGCGCCTTCGGAATCCCATCTTGCCAGCTGCTAGGCTACTTCATCTCCCAGCGAGGAATCGAAGCGAACCCGAAGAAAATCCGGGCCATAATGGCCATGGAAAGCCTAAGAACCTTAAAGGCGTCCAACAGCTTCCTGGGCGAATCGCGACGTTGAGCAGGTTCATAAGCCGCATGGGCGAAAAGGCCCTGCCGTTCTACCAGCTGATACGCAAAGCAGACAAATTCGAGTGAACGCCAGAAGCGGACGACGCATTCGAAGATCTAAAGCGGCTGCTCTCTACCTCGCCCGTCTTGGTCACACCAAAGAAGCGCAAGCCTTTAATACTATACATAGCAGCCACACACCAGGTGGTAAGCACCGTACTGGTGGTCGAGCGACCTGAAGAAGGCAAGACCCATGGGGTCCAACGCCCAATCTACTACCTCAGCGAGGTATTGACGCCGACAAAGCAGAGGTACCCTCACTACCAGAAACTCGCCTACGGCGTGTTCATGACGGCTCGTCGGCTGAGCCACTACTTCTAGCAGCATCAGGTGATGGTCGTCAACGAGGCACCCCTGAATAGCATCCTGAACAACCCGGAGGCCGCAGGACGTGTGGCCTTGTGGGGCATCGAGCTGTCACCTCTATACATCGTCTAAGAGAAGCGCCACGCGATCAAGTCTTAGGTCCTTCCGGACTTTCTCGTCCACTGGATGGAACTGCAGCTGCCAGACACACCGGACATGACATAGTCATGGACGATGCACTTCGACGGCTCCAAGCGCGAGGCCGGAGAAGGAGCCGGGGTCATACTGACCTCCCCGTAGGGTGACAAGATGAAATACATCCTCCGGATGAAATTTCGAGTTTCCAACAACAAGGCCGAATACGAAGACCTCATCCACGGCATGAGGATGGCCAAGATCTGCGGCGCGACGCGCCTAGTCATCTACGGAGACTCGAACCTCGTTGTCCAGCAGACGATGAACGAGTGTGATGCACACGCCGCCAACATGATTGCGTATAGCGCACTCTACAACTCACTCGAAGGATACTTTGATGGCTGCGAGCTTTGGCACGTTGGGAGAGAAAGCAACGAAGAGGCCGACAGACTCGCCAACATCGTCTCCACCTACGCACGGGTGCCACCAGGTGTGTTCCTCGAACAGATCAGCGTGCCATCTATCAAAAGGAAATTCCTAAAGGGATCACCCGAAGAAGCATAGCACTCGGGGGCTGCGCTACCCGACGTTGAGGAAGGACCCGAAAAACTCGACACAGAGGTCGTAATGGTAAACCTGATGCAGGTCATGGCAGTCGAAGAAACGTGGACACGGCCGTACCTCAGGTACCTGATAGATGGAGAGCTGCCTAATAGCCCGACAGATGCCCGACACATATCTCGCCGGTCCAAGGCCTTCACCATCATCAATGGCGAGCTGTACAAGCGCAACATTTTTGGTGTACTCCAAAGGTGCGTCACCATCGGCGATGGCAAAACCATCCTCCAAGATATCCAGGAGGGCATCTGCGGCCATCATGCGGGTAGCCGCGCCCTTGTTGCCAAAGCTCTACGAGCTGGGTTTTACTAGCCAACGGCCATGAACGATGCCAAGGACATCGTCCGAAGGTGCAACGGGTGCGAGAGGTTCGCACATAAACCACATGCACTAGGATTGGAGCTCAGGCCCATACCCCTGGCCTGGCCCTTCGCCCAATGGGGCCTCGACGTGATTGGAAAACTGCCCAAGTCCTCGAAAGGAGGCCATGTCTACCTCCTGGTCCCAGTCGACAAATTCACCAAGTGGACCGAGGCCATTCCCGTTACTAACCAAAAGAGCAAAACGGTCGTCAAGTTCTTCGAATCCATTGTTTACAGGTTCGGCGTGCCGCACAGCATCATCACCGACAATGGGTTGAACTTCATCTCCAAAGAATTCCAAGACTTTTGCGAAGACCTCGGAATCAACATCGCATTCGCCTCCGTGGCGCACCCGCAAACAAACGGGCAGGTGGAAAAGGCCAACGGCCTCGTCGGTGGCGACATGAAGAAGCGCCTCATGAGCCCACTCCAATGACTCGCAGGAGCCTGGACATAAGAGCTACCCTCCATTCTCTAGAGCTTGCACACGACGCCAAACAGCTCAACTGGCTACATGCCCTTCTTCATGGTGCACGGAGCTGAAGTCGTGCTGCCCGCAGAAGTATGCCACAATGCCCCATGGGTCGTCGCCTACAGCGAGGCCGAATCGACGGCCGCACTCGAAGACGCCATCGACACACTCGACGAAGCACGCGACATCGCCTAGGATCGATCAATGGTCTATCAACAGAGCCTCCGCACGTATCACAGCCATCGACTGGGCCCAAGGTCCTTCGTCGAAGGAGGCCTAGTCTTGCGACTCAAGAAAGAGCGACCGAAGAAGCTCGAGTCGCCCTGGGAAGGACCCTACATCGTCACTGAAGTTATCCTAGGTGGCGCATATCGCCTCAAGCACGTGGAGTCTGGAGTCGCATACTCCAACCCATGGAACGCTGCACAATTGCGACGCTTCTACCCCTAGCTACCTCCCTCTTTTTACTTTCAATAAGGCTATTCAGCCAAGGCTACTCCGCCAAACAATGTACCTCCTCCTTACGATATGAATAAAGCTAAGTGTCTCGCCCCAAATTTTTTGTCTATTATTCGCATTTTTTCATACTACAACACACTCGGGGGCTCCCCTCACCTCACGACTTCGTCGACTGAGAATAACGCGTGTACACCTGAGTAGCTGACCACGTCAGGCTAACGAAAAGCGCACGCATACAAATAAAGCACCACGTGCTAACAACAATAAACATTTACAACAAAGGGCATAACACACCCAGTCGAATACATACAAATTTTACATCTTTCTTTTTACAGGTCCTACCTATTCTGAAGAATCACCTGCGCACGCTGCTCAAAGAGATCTACAATTTGTTTGGTATACTGCCTTACAGCCGCATAATGTGGACGCATATCCCACACACCACCATCCGGCCGAAGAGGCAGCCCAGCTACCACAGTAGCAGGATCTACATCAGGACGATGTAGCCGAACAAGGGAAAGCGCAGCCTTCACACCTGCAACAAGCTGATGCCGCACCAGTTCCCTAACATGATGCACATCTTGAAACTTCGCCAGCAGGCCCCAGAGAGTCGATGGTGCCTCATCCAAGGGAAACATCACGTGTAGAACCGACGCCAACGAAGTATTCGCTTGACACAGCACCCGCGACACCTGATGAAAACGATCGTGCACAGTCGCAAGGACCATGGCACGATCGCGGTCCATCCAGAAAAAGCCGCCGGCCTCCATGTCCTGCTGGGTCAAGCAGTTGATCCGAACAGCAACATGCTCCTTTTCCTCCTTAGGAACAAGGTTAGCACCTGCAACAATGGCAAAGTAAGATGACAGGCCAGCAGCCGCATCCGAACAAATGAGCAGCAGCTCGAAAAACTTACATTGAAGTTGTTCGTCCAGACGACGCAACTCCCCCATCAAATACTCCTCTCTGGCAGCGCCTCGCTCTGTCTTAGATTTCCAAACATCGGCATGGCCGCGCACTCCAAGCAATTCTTTCTCAAGACTACGGATGCGATCACGCAGAAACACAAGCTGCGACACACCATCCAAAGATGGCCGCAGCTGCGGCGCAGACGAAGTGTCAACGGGATCATCACCCGAAGGTCCCTAGGTGAAAATAAGGCAGCGTTATGAACAAACACACGAATGTACAAAGAGCTCGGAGATTCATTATATGCAGCAAAAAGCCACTGCGTGGCACAAGGACTGTTCATAGACATAATTACAACAAAATAAACAAAAGCTATCCTACAACTACAAGGCCTAAGAAGCTGCATCCTGAGTAGCCTCGGAGCCGGATTGCCTGCTCTTGGCCTCCCCCTGCTGCCTCAACGCATACTCAGCCAGCAAGTCAATCAACTTCGGCCCATAACGTTTACAACGGGCAGAGAGGGCTAAGGCTCGGATCCGGCCAAGCCGTTGGCATCTGGGAGGTGACCTGATGAAGATCCAACTCCGCTCCGGACGCCAGGGCCATCGCCAGCCCCACGAATGCACCGATGTCTTTCTGCTTGCGCTTGTACGCTACGGGCGCATCGTCTGACAACGCATACGCCAATGAGTCGACATCCTCGAGGGCGACGCCCTTGGGGACGAGCTCCTTGTAGAAGCGCCCAAGAACCTCCTTGGTCTTGGCGAGTGATCCGACCATGGTACTGCAGTGGTCTTCGACCGCCGCAGTGGCGTCATCCAGAGCACTTTCGTGCTCCAGAGCACCGCGGTCAAACTCGATGCCTGCGGCATCTAAACAAATGGAAGAGGCAACGTGAATAAAAAGCAAAACAAGAAAATACAAGGAAGCCAAAAAGGAAAAGACGAAACCACTCACCCGAAATAGCCTTGGCAGCCGCCATCAGCTTGTCGGCTACCTCCTTCTCGCGCGAGGCCGCAGCGGTGGCGAGTTGCTCCTCGCGGTCCGTAGCCTCCTGCTGCAGGCGCTCCTTGGCCGCAATGCTGCTAGTTTGCTCGCCGAGGCCCTTCGCACCAACGGCGTCCTCGGCCTTCTTCTCCGCTCGCCCAAGGCTCTTTTTGAGAGCATCAAGCTCGCGGAGGGTGGTATTGTTTTCCTCTACAAACAGCAGAACACTTATCATATCGAAGAATAAGGAAGCAGAGGAAGACGAAAAAGACCAACTCATGAACATACCCTGAAGCTGCTTAAAGCTGGCCTCCAACACCAGATGTTGCTGCACCAGTTGGTTGGCGCCTTGCACAAAAGGCTGCAAAAAGACACTACTCGTCAAAAGAAAGGCTCGGGGCTACACCCAAAGAACGAGCAAGACAGATTACACATACGAAAAACGCTCGGGGGCTCCCCTCGAGACACAAAGCAAAAATGATCAGCAGATCATCCTACAGGTGCTCGGGGGCTCCCCTCGAGACACGAAGCAAAAATCAATGTGAATCAGCATATCATCCGAAAACGCTCGGGGGCTCCCCCCGCGGCAAGAACGAAGAAACTTACATGATCAGACGGCGACTCCGAAGGTCCGGCCGATGTCTTCTGGGGGACAATCACCCGAGCCTCCTACGAAGAAGGGTTCGGAGCAGCGCCCTCAGAGGTGGCCACCGTCTAAGGAGCATGAGGAACAACTTTCGACTCCCCCACCATCTCTCGAGCGCCATCGCTGAAGGAGCCATCGGTGGAGTGGCTACAAAAGAAAACACCAGACAAGTACAAGCAAGCAGAAACAAACGAGAGCAAAAGGCAACGGGATAAACTTACGAGTCAAGATCGCTCAAGTCGAAGACAGGCGGGGTCCTCCTGCCCTTCTTATCTTCCTTCTTCTGCTTCGCCGACGGCTGCGGCGCTACAGCCCGCACGGGAACGGCAGGAATAGGAGAGGAAGAGCCATCATGACCCCCACTGTGACGCTCAAGGCACGTCGGATTCCTTGGATTCGGTGGAGTCGAAGCATCCGACGTTTCGCTCGAGCTCCACGTCCGCTTTCGAGTATGATCCTCGCTAGACTCAAAAGTTTCCTCAGCCGGCGACCGTGCCGAAGGAAGCTCATACATGGAGTCCAATACCTCATTGTTCAGCGCATCCGGAAATAGTTCGGGTAGTGGAGGCGACATGCCCGGTACCTTGAACTCCTGCGCAAAAGAAACAAACTTTCAACACGCAAGCAAGTGCAAGAAAAACGCAATCGAAAAAAGCGCTATGCGCACGCCCTAGATCTACACCTACGGAACGGGACGAGAGACGGCGAACGGAGGAGTCAGTGACTTCCCCGGGAGATCCTCTCCAGCCTTGTACTTCAGCAACGGTCGAAGAATCCTGTCGAGATCCCCTTTGGAGAACTCCTCAGCCGAAACCCTAGTCGGATCATGACGACCAGAATAAAGGAACATCGGGTGCGCCCTAGCCTGAAGCGGCTGCACCCGACGTTTGAGAAAGGTGCGGATGATATCCACACCGTTCACCTCTTTATCCGGAATCAACTGAAGATCTTCCACCCGTCGATAGAGCCCCTCTATCTCCGCCACCTCGCCATCCAAGATGTGGTTCTTCCAGGACCTTTTCGGCTCGATTTTCTGGGAGGGGTCAAAAGTAGCATGGCCAAAGTTCTGTCCGGACACTATGGAGTCGCGGATGTAAAACCATCGCCTCCGCCAGTACTGGACAGATTCGGACATAGAAAAGGAGAAGAAGAGAAAGTTGGATCTAAGGGAAATAATGCAGCCGCCAATGGGATAAACACCATCGGAGCTAGACTGCCTCTTCACAGAATAGAGCTTCCGGAAGAGGCCAAAGTGTGGCTCGATACCGAGCCAGCACTCGCAGAATGTGATGAAACAGGCGACATGAAGAAGAGAGTTTGGTGAAAGATGATGAAGCTAGATGCCATAAAGGAAAAGCAATCCACGAAGAAAATCGTGGATCGGGAAAGAAAGGCACCGAAGAACAAAAGCGATGAACATGACCCGAAACCCAGCGGGAGGACGGGGAATTACCTCGTCGTCGGGAACTCTGAGGGCCTCCCTATCCTGCGGGATAAGACCCTGCTCACGGAGCTTGCGGAGGTCAACCTCACGCGTCTCCGATCGCCGCCAGCCACCATCGGTGACGTGAGTGGCGGCGGAACCCTTCTTGCCGCCGGCGGCAGCACTGGTACCAACTGCGGTGGAGGCCTTCCTGGACTTCCCCATCGCAGTATGACGACGACGACGAGCACACGGAAACAAGGAAGGAAAGGCTCAAGGAAATTCCAGCACGCAGTGAGAAAAACTCAAAGAAGATGGAAGCAGTGAAACAGGAATGGCTGCGGTGAAAACAAACTAACTTTTCCCCAATGATTATAAGGATGAGGACGATGCACGACGACCGTCCATCAGTAAGACCTAGAGCCAACATCAAGATATGACTGTCCACGTGTCAGCACAGCAGTGAACCGTCGCTCACACGCCGTCCACTATGCACGGAAATCGAGGCGACACCGTAATTATCTCCATGTCGCGCGTGACCGGTCAACTCAAAGTCAGAAGATGGGACCCATGTTCGCCCGATACGTCATCTCCGCGCCAGACGCTGAGGTCACCGATCACAAGATCGACGCTATCAAAAGCTATACTAGCAACTTTTACTGTTCTATGGCTACACAGCTAAGAGTACTCACTCGAATCTACGATTCGACTAACTACTCGGGGGCAACTCCTATCAGGAGTGCTGGCCGCGCACCCGAAACATAATCAAAGCACTATACCATGGAACTATTCTTCGAGTCCTACGTCGAGTCTGCGACTCCACTACGGACTCGGGGGCTACTCCCATAGGGAGGATGGATTCAAGCATCCGAAAATTTTGTATCCTACGGACCTGAAGCCAAAAAGCGGCTGAATTAAAGTCTCTGCTCGAGTCTACGACTCGAACAGACACTTGGGGGCTACTCCCATAGGGAGCACTGGTCGCGCACCCTATGAATTCTTCGACTGCGATCCTTCGGATTACCATGAAAAACTTTTCGGCAACTCTGCCCCAATTAACGCTAAGTGAGTAACATCCTCCTTGGCCACCTGAAACACCTCCGTGGTGATAAACATTCGGATGTTGCGTCTGTGACGCAAAGATAAGACCTATTGATACCATCTGATGGCCTGGTAACGCACACGACTGCGCTCTGCTAGTAAAAATCCGTGCCAGCAGGCGCGATGAAAAATCCCGACGGACGCGTTGTGTACATCATTTAAAATTCACTGGAATTCCACTCTTGTATGTCCTCCGCAGCATGAGTCGAATTACGCCAGCATATGTTCCGGTCGAGTCGAGGGACTCGAATCTGAAGAAGATCGTGTTGTTTTGTCCTAAGATAGTTAACTGACCTTGATCTATCGGGAGAGTCAGTCACACGCATCAACAATCCCTACACACTCAAATCATTCTCTAGACAAACAGAGATAGCTGCACCCGAAGGATTAAAGAGTCCGCAGCCGAATCTACGATTCGATTGAACACTCGGGGGCTACTGACATGGTTATACCCTGGGGGTACACGATCTTAGCATACCTAGTCTAGCCCAAGGAAGGCCCACGAGAACATGCGCCAGCCCATGAAGACTTTCGGGTGGCCAGGGCCCATGACGCCTTCGGATCCTTGGAGAACAAGACTAGAGTAGATAGAATATTCAAAGGGGCAAACCCTAGAACCTGTAACCAACTCGATCTGTGCCTGAGACCTGCCTATCTCTAAATAAAGGCTAGGAGGTCACGACGAGGAGGGCACTTCGCATACCACCGCATACACACCTCCACGCCAGATTGCATCTGCGCACCTGACTTTCTCCGGTTCACCAGAATCAAGAGCGCATAAGTGAGTAGGTTTTCTCCGGCTGAACACAGGTAAACCTCGTGTCCCCGTGTTGCTTGTTTGCTAACCGTTCCGCGATCTCCAGCATCCCCATCTTCTACAAAACCCAAGATCATAACAATGGACATTGACGAGATTAAACCTTGTCAGGTTCATACCATGGAAAACAAAAAAATTCTACCGCATGAACACACACAAGCCAAGATCTATTTACTATATTGTAGCAACAAGTCGATAGAGTACTCACCCACGAAGATTCCAAAGCGGATAACAAGAGCAGATTTTTGTGGCTGATATAGTGGTTCACTTGTCAATCTCAAGTTCGTGTAGACGATCCTTCCGGCATGCGTTAAAGCGACACTCACTGATCGGTCACATTTTCGATGAAGACCTTCTTACCCCTTGCTCCAGCAGGCAGCAGAGGTTGTAGCTTGATGACCCACAAGTATAGAGCATCGCAACAGTCTTCGAAGGTAGTATTACTCAATTTATTGATTCGACACAAGGGGATCAAAAGAATACTTGCAAGCCTTAACAACTGAGTTGTCAAATCAGCTGCACCTCGAAATAGTTCTTGCTCATAGAAGTTTATCAGTAGAAAAAGTTTGGTAGTAGCAACAAAGATAAAACAGAGCAATAATGTGATGGCATTAAGAGGATATGAGTGTCGTAGGCATAGGGATGGATGGACGGGCGTTGCATGGACGAGTCTAAACATGTAACTTTAAGATTTAGGGCATTGCAGATAAATAAGAATAAGATTCCAAGTACTAAACAATCCTAGGCATGTGCTCCATATATAGTCATGCATGCTCGTAATGAGAACTTGCACAACATCTTTTGTCCAGCCAACCCGTGGCAGCGGGGCCTCTAGGGAACTACTGGCAATTAAGGTGCTCCTTTTAATAGAGCACCGGAGCAAAGCATTAACACTCCTTGAACACATGTGATCCTCACACCACAACCATCCCCTCTGGTTGTCCCAATTTCTGTCACTTCGGGGCCATTGGATCCGGACAATGATATGTGTACACAACTTGCAGATAAGATCACAAACAATACTATCATAATTATTCAATAATAAGTTAAAATCTGAGATCATGGCACTCGAGCCCTAGTGACAAGCATTAAGCACAACAAGTTGCAAAAAAGACAATAACACTAATAGAGATATTAGGCACTATGTCCTAACAATCTTATTCGATTACAAGATAGAACTCATCCAGTCCCTACCATCCCCATAACCTACCGCGGTGGATTACTCACTCATGGATGAGGGAAACATCGATGGTTGATGGAGAGGCGTTGTTGATGATGATGGCCAAGATCCTCTCCAAATTCCCCGTCCCGGTAGGGTGCCAGGAAGGAGTTTCTGGATCCGAATCGCGGCTTCTGGTGGTGGCGGCGCAGCGGAACTCTTTCTAGAAAAATGTCGAACCCCCTACCCCCACCCCCGTTTTTTAGGTCAAGGGGTAACTTATAGGCGCAGAGGAAGCCCGAGGGGGTGCCTGGGGTGGCCGCACCCCCCTAGGCGCGGGCTGGGCCCACCCGCGCCTGGCAGGGGTGTGGGCCTGTAACATCCTAGTATTAGATCTTAGAAATAAGCTGAACCCAGATGTGTGCATTGCATTCATGCATAGAAAATCCGAATAATTTTTGCGCTTTTGAATAAAACTTGTCAAAGTGATTGAAGCTTCTCTCAACTTGATGGAATTGAAGTAGAACATCAAGTTGACTATGATAAGTTTCAATATAACCTTTGCAAAAACCTTATTTGGGTAAACATGATTTGATCTAAGGGTAGATCAAATATTATAAAAAATAATCATAATGCATTGCTTAATGATTAATATCTGATCCTTAAGGGATCATATCATAGTATTCATTACAACAACCCATGAATACCAAGTTAAGAATGTAACCCAAGTAATCATTATGTAGCAACTAAATCTTGATCTATGTTAATCTCATCTACTTATACCATGAGTATCACAGTAATAACTAACCTTAGTTCTTTAATAAGATTGAGTAGGAAAGAAGACAAGTCAAGGTCATTCATCATATACCTTTCTTTCCATATAAATATTTGTCATATCTACTGAATCTTATCTTAATATATGCTATTCATCAATGTTGAGTAATCAACTATTGATTCAACAATTCTTAACCTATCAATTTTTGATCTCTTAACTCTTGTTCTTATCATAGCATTCACTTAAAATACTTTAGAGAAGGAGGTAAGGAAAGGTAAGTGGTAAAGCTAGATTTAAATATCATCTATAGGATGGGAGTGTTGGAAGAGAACTAAATCAATAGGATTATTGATGGAGTTAACTCACTCCTGAAATGATATAAGAGTATCTGAGGTAAAGATTACAAGGATGAGTTCAAATCCAATTTTGAAAGGAATACCAGTATCAACCATACTATGACAAGAACAAAAATATAGTCTTTTGGCCACAACTATTGTGTTATAACGATTAAAACCCTGTTTAAGTGAGACTTCCTAGATCTTACACAATATAGTAAGAAAGTTCGATGATTAAATAAAAGGAGTTGGATTAGGATACCTAATTAGGTTAAGGAACTAAAGAAGAGACCCCAAAATTAAGGAGTTATAATAAGTACATATCTGTAAAGGAGGATTGTAAAAGGAACTTTGAAGGATTGAGACAACTAATTGGAGATTTCAAGTATGATGAGAATACAAGAAAACTATCTGGATATGGAATACTACAATTATTCCCATTTGAATTTACCATGGAGTGGAGAAATGCAGTAACCACTACAAGTCAATACCTTACTCTGAAACGTTAGAGTTTGCGAACTTCGAGGACGAAGTTTATTTTAAGGGGGAGAGTCTGTAACATCCCAGTATTAGAGCTTAGAAATAAGCTGAACCCAGATGTGTGCGTTGCATTCATGCATAGAAAATCCGAATAATTTTCGCGCTTTTGAATAAAACTTTGCAAAGTGATTGAAGCTTCTCTCAACTTGATGGAATTGAAGTAGAAAATCAAGTTGACTGTGATAAGTTTCAATATAACCTTTGCTAAAACCTTATTTGGGTAAACATGATTTAATCTAAGGGTAGATCAAATATAATAAAAAATAATCATAATGCATTGCTTAATAATTAATATATGATCCTTAAGGGATCATATCATAGTATTCATTACAACAACCCATGAATACCAAGTTAAGAATGTAACCCAAGTAATCAGAATGTAGCAACTAAATCTTGATCTATCTTAATCTCATCTACTTATACCATGAGTATCATGGTAATACCTAACCTTAGATCATTAATAAGATTGAGTAGGAAAGAAGACAAGTCAAGATCATTCATCATATACCTTTCTTTCCATATCAATCAATGTCATCTCTACTGAATCTTATCTTAATATCTGTTGTTCATCAATGTTGAGTAATCAACTATTGATTCAACAATTCTTAACCTATCAATTTTTGATCTCTTAACTCTTGTTCTTATCATAGCATTCACTTAAAATCCTTTAGAGAAGGAGGTAAGGAAAGGTAAGTGGAAAATCTAGATTTAAATATCATCTATAGGACGAGAATGTTGGAAGAGAATTGAATCAATAGGATTATTGATGGAGTTAACTCACTCCTGAAATGATATACGAGTATCTGAGGTAAAGATTACAAGGATGAATATTGAAGATAGTTAATATGAGTAATCTTATGGGATCAAGTATGTATAGTCAATGAATCATATCTCTTAACCCAATAGAGATATTAAGAAGATAATTCCAATACAACTATTATGTTGTATTGATGAAAGCCTTTATTAGCCAACTGGGAACCTAAACCATATAGGATTAGAGGATTATAATGATTATGCTTTAGTCACCAAGATTGAATGCTTATATCATGTATAAGTGACATTGGTGGATAGAACATTACTGAATCCTAGTATAGATATGTTATTCTAGGATAGCCATGACAAGTCACCATGATATGATGTAAAGTTTGTATATAAGATACTGAAGTGAAGTAGATATAAGATAATATGACTAAGTTAAAGCTAGAGTATCATGGAGTTATTGAAGTAGTGTTATTCCTCTTAAAGGATAGTAAGATTTTGAGGAAAGTAGGACTTGATGTATATCTAATTATAAATGAATCTATTAGAGTAAATGTTGGTGATGGATGATTAAGGAAGGGTATGAATAGATTTAGAAGTAACCATCTGTTGGATGGGAGATTATCAGCAGTAGAGTAGTTGATATAACCAAGTCTGGATAGGTGAAGATTATGAAAAGCTTTAGTGGCAAGCTCATTGGATTTGTAAATGGGTTTAGAAGAATAAATGGTGGATAAGACTATTCTTGTGAAGTAAAGCTCATCAGGTTAGCACATGATGATGGATATAAAGGAGTAGTATATCTAGGAAAGGAATTCTTTAAGAAGAAGTCAAGAATTCTGAATTAGGGAAGATAGGAAATCTTGGTAAACCCTAAATCTAAAATCAAACTTAACATCCATCTCATATGTTGGATAAATCATATTATTTTCACAATGCTTTATAAGAATATTTCCTATAGCAAATCACTTAAGCACATCTCTGTCATTTCCAATGATCATAACCATATGTGTTTAGGAGTTATCTTTATCAATTTCTTTCCATCAGACATTCCAGTTAATAACTTTCTATTTTAAAAGATGATATCATTAAAGATCACAAACAAAAACACAATATGCTTAGCCATAAAATTTTATCAACAAAAGAACATAAGTATATTAAGAACCATAAACTCTAGGGTAAGCAATTACAATTCAAACCCTAACTTCTATGTTAATTATAATAGAATATATACATTGCTATTTCCTAAAATTATTAGAGTAATATTTACCATATTAATTATTTTGTATCTCATACAACAAATAATTATATAGGATCATAATATAAGAACTTCCCTCGAAACTATAAGATAACTATAATTAAATTCTATCATTAAATAAAGAAATGTCATAATATAAATCCATGGTTTATTATGGACAGAAAATTAATAACAAAGGCCCTTCCAAAATGTTAAATGAATATATATTAAATAAATAAATAAAATATTTATCATAAAGGTTTACAAAATGAATCTCAATCAATATCAATTGTTGCTACAAGTATTCAGCAAATAAACTTTGTTAGAAAAGTTTAAATCAAATGTTAAAATACTAATCTAAAAAAATAAAATAGAAAATGGAAAACAAATAGAAGGAAAAAATAAAGGAAATAGTTTCTGGCCCGTGGCCCATTTCTTCTCTCCACTATCTACCACTCACGTGCAGCCTCTTCGGCCCAACAGCGAGCCCAACTCATCCACATAGTGACTGACGAGTGGGACCAGACGGAGGACTGCGGATCAAGACAAAAAAGTTCCAAGGGGTTTTCCACGAAAATATCATCGTCGTCTTCCTCCAGCTAGAAGCAGCTCGGTGGTGATGCCAAGGCCGTCCACCGTCGTCCTTGCGTCAAGATGCACGCCACCGTCACCAGGAGAGGATAAGGAGGCCACGACGACGTCTCGGCTCGTCCTCATCCCCATTTCCCCCTCTAAAACCCTCTCTCTCTCTCTTGTTCTTCTTCTGAACCGAGAACTCTAGCTCGGAGGTGAGTCGGTGCCGGCGATTCTGTGTTCGCGTCGACCAAATAAGACCACGGTGGAGACCGTCGTGCTCCTCTCGTTCTTTTGCCCCAACTCGCACTAGCGGAGGAGGCGTGACTCAACCCAATTGCACCCTCAGTTCTCGGCGCTGTTCATCGACCTCATCGTCGTCTCCGACCTCGCCTCGCTTCACCGACCACACCATCGCGTTCCTGGTGAGTTGCTGAACACGCCAGTGCCGCCTTTCTTCTGGATTGCTTCCGAAATCACCACCATAGTGGCCATCTGCCTGCGCCGTCGCGGTACCTCGTTGCCGGTCATCCTCCGATGACCATATACTAGTGGCGCCACCACTATTAGCCTCGCCGTAGTGTAGTGGTTCGAACCATAGCCGTCACATTTGCTAGAAGCCACCAGATCATCGTCGTCGTTCATCGTCTGAGCGTCACCGGCGAGGTGACGCCATGTTGACGTCGGGCTCATGTTGAGTCAACTGCTTTGACTAGTCTTGCCCATGTGGCATGTGACATGGCCTAGGGCCCATCTGTCAATGGCTGTGAGTAGAAATAGTCTCGGTAACAAATGAATTTACTAAAACGGGGTATGTGATGTGGCCACTGGCCCACCAGTCAGTGACTGTGTCCAGGTTTAGCTAGGTACAAAAAGTCTTTTCTGTTTAGGAATTAGATAAAACATTATAAGATCAAATATAAATATTTCCTCAAATGTAATAAAATGATTAAATCTTGTTTAATTAATAAATTTTGTTTTATAATTCAGAAAAATATGTTTAATATATGAAAATTTTCAGAAAAATAAAATCTATAACATTAAACTATTATTAAACATTATTATGTTAACAATTTAAATAATTACTATTTAATAAAGATTTTATAAGTATTAATATTTTGATAATTCATATTTTAATATTGGTAAATATTAAAAATGTAAATAAAATACCAAAAATATTAGAAAAATAAAAACAATACTTTAAAATTAAAATCATAAATTATATTTCACTTAATTAAATATTTATTGTTTATTAAGTATTTATAAAGTAATAAATCTTATAAAAATCATATATTATTATTTATAAATCATAAAAATAAATGTAATGTACCAAAATGATCACAAAAATGATACCTACATGTTAAAAATATAATAATCAACTTTTGAGGTAAATAAAAAAATTAAAAAACTTAATAACTTGAATTTAAACTTATTTCCTTAATTAATAATTCATATAATGGTAAATAAAATTTGCTAAAAATTCTTGAAATTAGCCAATTAAGTCTAATAAATAATATTAGTCTTATAAAATCAATTGGTCCAACACATTTTAAATACAATTCTATTGAATTATCCTTCAACCTTATGTGTAGTTTATTTTCCAAAAAGATCTTATTCAATATAAAATCTCCAAGAATGATTGTGACTAAATTAAATCTTTTCCATTTACTTCAACCACAAGTTTACAAAAATCTACCAAAACACTATAGTGAATTCATAAAGAGTTAAGTAATATTATTACCTTGATTATAAATTATAACCATTCATTCACAAAAAGATAAATGATTCTATTCCATTATAAAATCAAGAAACCACTACACCAAGTAAAAGTATAACCATTCTTAAGTAACCTTAAGGAAACATTATAAAGTACACAAGGTACAAATATCATAAGCATTACACCTTAAATCCATCCATATTTTTAAAGTTAACTTTAGTCAACAAGACTTTAAATATAAGACTAAAGACCTTGTTATATGTTTTATAGTTAACTTTGGTTTGTTATAGTTAAGTCATAAAGCATCTCAAGTCCAAACTATTCAAGCAAGCACAAACAACCTTGACCACAATTGATTATCCACAAAGATTGTTGAGACCTTAATAAAGAAATCTTTTCTTCAAAAGTTATTCGTTTTGCCACTTAAGTCAACAAATGACGATTAATCGTAATCACCTTACTTTATATTTTACTTGTATACTTAGGATTGATAACACTTAAGTTCTTTATAGGTGACAATACTTGTAAAGTAAAATTTGAAGATAAACAATTATAGTGTAAACAGTCTTGAGTAGCATTCCATATGTGTGTATCTTATTGTTGGATAAATATGTGTTGTTCACACACACTCACAAGCTTTAATAAGAAGCACAAGTGTGAAACTTAATCTAAAAGGGCAACACATTCCAAGGAAACCCTTTCTAGTATCCAAACCCTAGAACAACGTTATCCCCGGGATCCGCGTTTATAAAGTGCATCACATTACTTATGCATAAAAGCATCTTGATTCTTTAAACATTAGTCCTTACCGGACCAATGATGCTGATTTCAGATATTGGATCTTATATTGTCTTGAAGACCGTGAGTGCATAATCTTGCAATCACAAAAGGCAAGTTCACACTTGCTCATTTCCTTTGGTTATTTTCTGTAAAGTATTTTACAAATCCAGTGTTGTCATCACCTGCATTTGAAAAAGGTCCGAAAACACTATTTTCATAGTAATGTGATTATAGGTTATTTTACCATGATGTAATAACCTACTATGAAAGTTCCGGTGGTAAAGTAACATATTATCTAGGACTTAACAACCAATGTCGCCAGTGATTCTTGTGCCGTATATCACGCGTTAACCATGAGATTTGAAATGGCACGGAGAAGTCAGTTGTATCTTCTTCCTCTCGCATGTAGCCGGATGTGCAGGTCGTGGTTTTTATCACTCGTAGCATGCATATTAATTCGTAGAGGATATGCAGCATATGGGTGGGAACCCTCAACGTCCCACGATAGTTCTGGCATCCAACGGTGTATATAAACCATTGTCGTAATTCAATATGTGGGAATGGTGTACACCAAGGAGGCATGCGAGGTCGCGAAGGGGGCACTGATTGGCTTGGATCATCTTCTGGGCCCCACATCATGGATTTGTGTACGGGAATAAGCTGGCCAGTTGTGCAACAAAGAGTTGATCTCTCATGGGTAAAGTAACGCACCTCTGTAGAGTGTAAGAACTGTAATTGGTTACTCCCTGTTCCGGGAAGGAGCTGCGAACGCGACGGGAAAGGAACTCCATGAAAGTTTTGGTAAACCCGTGAAGGCTGACGGATATAGCTTTTCAGAATAAAAGCAACCTTTGAAGAAATATTTACAAAAACTTGCATTGCCTACGACCTACGGTCTATGGCTGTAGATTTTTAGTGCATCAAACACTCCTTTTCTAGTGGACTTGCTGAGTACGCTCGTACTCAATGTATCTTCTTAACCCTTGCTAGATTCTGAAGCCAGTACAGATAACATATACATCAAGTTGTGCTCCAGGAATCCTCATCCAAAGCTAAAGCTCTTCAACGAAGACAAGGAAGTCAACATATACATCAACTCAAGTGAAGACGAAGTTAATGATTAGATAGGAATATACTCTCTAGCCAAAGAACCTATTTCTATAGTGTATTGCAATAGCAGCAATGCCAACCCTTTAGTTAAAATACTAGTCTTAATAGTACAATAGTTTTTGTGTTGTTATCTTTGATTCTTCTTGTAAGAAATTCTTTTTCTCTCTTTAACCTAGAGTGTTCTCTGGATCTTGTGTATAGAGTGAGTTGTAACCTTTAGCCATGTATTGGACCTGCTGTGTTTCTGTTGTACTACTCTGAGGGATGTAATACTAGTGAACAGTGTTTCATTGTTGTTATGTCAATGACTATAGTGTACTACATCATGCAGTGGTATGCTGGGTCACCGCAGGCCCCCCCAAGCCTCCACTATGTCTCGTCTTCTGGCACCGTGGATCTTCTGGTGAAATAGGATTTTTGACATATTTTCCGGGATTTTTCCTGATAGTTGATTTTCTTCACAAAAACTAGACACCAAGGTAATTCTGCTGAAAACATCGTCAGTCCGTGTTAGTTGTATCCAAATCACACAAGTTTAGAGGAGAAACAATAGCAAAAGTGTTCGGGAAAGTAGATACATTTTGGACGTATCAACTCCCCCAAGCTTAGCTTATTGCTTGTCCTCAAGCAATTCAGTTGAAAACTAAGTGCGATAAAAGAACTTTCACGAACACATTTGCTTCATATGATGTATATATTCTTAGCACAGGAGTAGATACTTAAACCATTCATAATAAGAATCATGCAACCTAGTCTACTCAATAGTCATTGCAAGCTATGAAGAGAAGCCAACTTAATAATAATAAGTAGCACGGAACATAAACATAAGCAACATTGCAATGCTCATAGTAAGGTATGATAGAGTGGTATCTCGCTTGCCTTCGTTTATAGAGCACAATGTAAATGCCAAGGCACCTCTGAAGTTCAAGTGAAGACTAGAGGTAAAAATATCAGAGATACAAGCATCAAAGTCATGACATAATTAACCAAGTTTTGAGACAAACACAAAAATGACAACTATGCTCTCAAGAAGGTGCTCATAGAATAAGTGGTTACTCAACGAGGAAGTGAAAAAGGTTTTGATAAGTTTGAAAGGCTTCCAAATGCTGAAAGTAAGGTACTCACTAGCTTTGAGCTCTTATTGCCCTATCATAGGCATCTTCATATGGTTAAGTTGAAAGTGAGGTCCAATCTGAGTTATATGCTTGACAGACCATAAACTGGAAATCCCAAGTCCCTTAAGTATGAGGGTCGCTCCGCATACTACTCAACTTTGGTTACCTGCAAGTTCTTGTCATTGTACATACATGCATATAATAGAGAATCGCCAACGGGGTACCCCTTGCACATGATACAGGAGCTATCCCGTGATCATAATGACAAGGCAAAACAGACAATGAGCATCTCAGCAATCTTTTTATTTACTATGTTCATAGCTTTTTATTAAGCATGCTTCATAGAATGCTCATTATGGAGACGCTGCAAGTTTCCACCATGATTAGGCATGGCTTAGGCTAGCGGCCCAGGCATTTCTCTAACACATATATATACTCCATGAACTCACAAGCTCCCCTTTTATTTCACACCAACGACATCCGCAAACAAAAGAGCAAGGTATAACTGGATAGAATTATCCAAAAAGTGTTGAAAGCGTTCCCCGTGACAACACGGTTCTGCTGACTCCCAGCATATAATTTGCATGCATATAACTTTCATGGACGGGTCCCAATGGTTCAAGATTATTAAGTGCAAGGAATAAAGTGTGCCATCAAGTTCGTGAGAGCTTTACTGAATTACTTTCTCAAAATAGTTAAACATTTTATTTGGAAGAAAACAAGGCATATAGAATATGCACTGAAATATCAAATGATGCTAATAGGTAGGTGTGGCATCCCGCAAAACCACTACTAGAAAATCGCGTTGAATTTTGTGCATTGCATCGTCATCATTATGCATTGTTTGCCAAAACTATGTTCGCAAGCCCGTTTTGTTTTTCTAAAACGCCCCATCTTTATTCATATATCAAAACCGGGTCACCGGGTTATTTTTTGTTGGTCGCTATTGGTTTGCAAACGGTGCTTTTCGCATTAAATAAAATATTTAATTATTTTAGCGGGGGCAGTCGAACGGGCCGTTCCGACCCGAACGACCACCTCCTGGAAATTACAAACGGTCCACCTGGACACCCCCAACAAAATCCTAAACCTACCAACTACTCTACCCACACACCCCAGCCACATCACCCTGGCCAATAGCCCCTCGCCACCTCACCCTCTTTCCTCACCCCTCCACTCACATGCTGCCACGTGGCCTCTATCTCTCTCTCTCTCCCACACCACACACCAGCCCACACGCGCCTGCCCTGCCCAGTCCCCACCCCCTGCGTTCACACACGCGCCAAACGCCCCACCTCCTCTCTCCCTGCCACCGGGCCCCACCCCGCGTGGGCCCCTACCAACCGACCCACCTGGACAGCCTGGACCAGGTCCACCCCCGGCCACCCCCAGACCGATCCCACCTCCCCCAGTCAACCTTTCCTGCCCGCCGGGACCCACCCGCGACCCCCACGCACGCACGCGCCCTCGCGAAGCTTCCCCAACCCCGCGCGCTCGTCTTCCTCCTCCCGTTCTCCCTCCTCTGCCCCTCTTCTCTCCCCGGCAGCCCGCCGCTCCGCCTCCCACCGGCGCTGCTCCCCCCCCGCAGAGCTCCTCCCTCCGCCTCACCGCCCTGGCCCACGCAGCCCCGGCCCCACCGCCTCTTCCTCCCCTCCCCACCTCCTTCCGTGTGGCAGCCTGCCCTGCGTCTCCCTCCTCCTCAGCCTCTCCGGGCCGGGCCAGCCCGCCTCCGCTTCTTCACCTCGCTGCCCGCTCGCCTGGCCAGCCTTCATGGCCGCCCGCGCCGCTCATGCCGCCGCTGTTGCCTCCGACGCTGCTGCCAGCTCAGCCGACGCCTCACGCCGCCGGGCGCGCCCTCACTTACTCTGCCGCCACCGCCGCCAGAGCCCGTGCCGCCAGACGCCTCCGCCTCCCGCCCGCATCGCCGCCCCGTCACTGCCGAGTAGCCGCGTCGCGCGCCCGCCGCCCAGACGCTGCCGCCACCGCCCGCGCTCGCCGCTCGCCCTCCTAAGCCGCCGCCACCGTCCTCCCGGCCACCGTCTGCCGGTCACCCCGCCGTCGCGCCCGCCATGCCCAGGCCCCCGCGTGCGTCCCCTCGGTGCCCTCGCTCCTCTCGCGAGCTCCACCGCTGCCCGCCGCTTCGCCTCCGGTGCGTCGTGCGCCCCGCCGTCGTGTCGCCCTAGACCGAGCTTCGGTTGATGTTGCGTGTCGCGTCCTCCGCGGCAGCCGAGGCCTCCTGCGACCTCGCGGCCTCTGTTCCAACCAATGTTTGAACCTTGTTTATCTTCAGCTTCGTGGTGTGCCGATCCCCCCCAGTATTTGGGCAAGATCTTCGAGTCTACGAGGCCAACCTGAGGTCGACATCTTCAAAGGGCGGTCAAGACACGACTCAAGTATACCGACGCTAAGTTGAGATCGACAACGACGCTCGTAACCGGAACCCGAAGGCCGATCCCGTACCCGGCGCCGCTCCAAGATCCCCTTCACGGAGTTGATGACCCGAAGGCCGGCAAAATCGCCACGGATGCGACAAGTTCTCCATCACGGAGCATCAAGATCGCCTCACGAACCGAACCCTCGGAACCGCCAAGTTCGTCGAGACCCTAGACGCAAGATCTCCTTCATGGGACGACAAGTACTCCGACATGGACCCGATTGGAGCGTACCCGAAGACGGTTGTTGCGACAAGTTCTTCTTCACGGACATCGAGTGCCAAGATCGCCCACAGAGAACTGAAGTTGTCGAGTCCCTGAGGACCCGTTCCCGGAGACGAAGACCGGACCCGACAAGATCGTCGCGACGACAAGAACGGCACCGACCGAAACAAACCCGATGCGCCCCGGCACGGAACCAAGCCCTTCTACCCGAACGCCAAGACCTACCCCGATCCGAGACCCTAACCCCGGAGATCGAGAACGACCCCGTCAGAACCCTGGACCCCGAGACCGACCCCGAACCCCGGAACCCAAGATCGTCGAGCGCCCTCTGATGTGTGACCCTTTCCCTCGAACCCTATTTTATAACATAATAATAACTTGTTGCATATTAAATTGTCATTCCGCATGCATAGCATTGGTTTGGGGGCCTTATGCCGATTCACCTAATAATTAAATATGGGGCCCATATGCGGGCAAATCTAGTCTCATATTGGCCTCATTTAAATTTGTGTAGCGAACCGGTACTATCTTTTGCCATGCTAAAACCACATTTAAATGCGGGGTATCTAAACAACTTGAACCCCTTGATTAATTGTCGGGACCCCGGTTCCGCTTAATATGACCTAATTGCATCGCACCTTTGCCATGCCATCCATCATGCATGCATCATGCCGATCTTCTGCCGTTGTATTAAATAGTGCATCCGGTGTTTCTTCTAGTGGTTTGCTTCTTCGCGGATAAGGCCGTTGAGTTGATGTGAGCTTCGCCCCGATCTTCGGTTGAACCCTCGACAATGTTTTCAAAGCAGCATCTCCCTTTCTACCTATCTTACTTTTATAGTATTTACTTCCCTCCTGTTGATCTATTGCTATACGTGTTGCGATGCTTTAGTTTCCGTGCCTGTGATCAACCGCAGCCCTATATTGCCTTGGACACACCCTACCGTTGTTTGGTAGATAGTTGGACTTGCGCGTCGTAGTTGCTTGCTCAAGTCTTGATGTGTCGCCATATGCCATTCTTGGATGTATTGCCGCATGTTGATGTTGGAGATGATCCTAGTTTTACTTATTGTTCACTTTACTGCTTAACAACTAAAATTGAAATAAGCGGAGGCATCGGTGGGTGATAGATAATATTTGGTTTCCAACGCCCACTTGTGTCCCGTAAGACCCCGAGTACTTGATACTGTTCCTTGATTTTGCGCTATCCACATCCGGAGGTATATGGGACCCCTGAGCGAGCTTGATTCATTCTTATTTCTTGGGGCCACAAACTAGTTTGAGGTTTTATTTACGATCCCATTTATGCCATGCTTTATCGCTTTATTTACGATTGTGCGAGGAGCACCTTTGCTTTAGGATTTGTGACCCGTTTACGTGGTAGCGACAAGCCCAGCCACACTTTCGGGTTCCCGATGCGTCACCGCCCCACAAACCTTGAGGCCGTCTCGAGTCTAGCTTCGCTATGAATCTACTTAAGGGTGGCCCTCAAATATTTCTGAATCTGTGATTGTTCATCGTGAAAGCCTCGTTGGGTTTTGATTTGGTTTTTCCGAGGTTGATCGAGCGTGTGTTGCTATTGGTGCACCCGCCGGGTAAAACTTTCTCAAAGCCGTGTCCGGATATGGACGACTTGGAGCACAAGATTCTCGATCATAGACAAGCATAACTAAAGTTTATGCTATAAATTTGACTTATAATGACTAGTAATCAGCTTCACTATAATGGAATGGCTAATTAATCGCCCACAATTGCTTGTTTGGTTGCCTTGCGACAATTGTACCGACTAGTAAATCTTGCAACTACAACGGAATGGCTGAATAAAAGTACCAACAACTGCTGGGTTTTTGGGTTATCTCATGATAAATGTATCTGACTAGTAAGTGTTGCCACTATCACGGAATGGTTAACTAAAAGTGCCCATTGTTTACTTTATCAGGATGATTATCTAAACCTGACTAGTAATTGCTGCAACGATAACTGAATAAATAAAACTGCCAACGGTGTGAGTTCCTCGGTTGACTTCCTCGTTTGGTCTCGAGGGGACACACCAGATGGGTTTGTTTGGTGTTAGCTTCAGTTGGATCCGGATAGGTCATTCTTACCTCTCTCGATAACCGCCATTGATTCGAGTCTCTATAGGTTGTATAGTGCATCTTCGCTGCCGCTTGATCCACCATACCTATGTAGGCGAGGACCGCCAATTCTAGTCTCGCTGTGTCTTGGCCTCGATCGACGCCTCTTTTCCTTTGCCCTTTGTCGGCACCTTTTGTTTAAGCAGGTTTTGAGATCGACGTTAGCGTGGTTACCCTTCCGCTTGGCTCAGGCGGTTATGGACGCCATTGGTTATTCTTCGTGCTTAGCCCCATTTGCATCTTGTCCGTGAGGACGCTCTATTATTTTCAAGGTGATTTGGATCTTTGTATATTATATCTGTATTCTTGACTCTTTAAGTCGTTATATATATCTGCTGTGGGTCCCATCGAGGACTGTGTAATGTTATTACTGCTTTCCACCATGCGAAAGTGCTGGAGCACCTTTGAATCGTTTCTATGGGTTTGGTGAATTTTGCTCAAACTTGCATAGGTCCGATTCGAGGGTGTTCTGAGTGGTATCGAGCTTTCCAGCCATATACCCCACAAGTCCAAACTCAGGATAACCTAGCTAACGGCCGCAGTAGAGTGTCAAAACTATTTTTGCAAAATCGGTTGGATAGTTATGATTAGGTCTGATTTTACTCCTTACCCCTCTGCTGTTCTCCTCTTACCTCTACGTGTTTTGAATCCGGTCTCTTCTCTTTCTTCGAGTCCAGGATTTCTCGTGGTTGGGTTCCGTCGTACCTTCAGGGTTTCGCTTTCTTCCCTTTTATAACGGAGGTGCTACGATCATCAATCTGCAACTTGTCTGTTATACCTTCCTCCAATCTTTCGTTCTTGAGCTCCTTATCCATATGTGTTCCTTGCCGGATATCAGTGTCGTTGAAAAACATATGAGAAGGACGAGCTTGGTAAAGTTGGGGTTAACCTTGAGCATGTGTTGTTCATGCCAATGGAACTACCGCGAAACCTAATCAGTGTGTCTTTCATACGATTTCTGCTGGCAACACCCCTTTGTTTCCGAACCTCGCTTGTCGAGATCTTCAGTCTAATTCCGAGAGTTGGATGCTTAATCCGCTTATTCGTGTGCAGAGTAATGGTTTGAGTGTGGGATGGAGTAGCTACCCTACCACCGCTCTTATCATTCGCTCTTGTACGTCGAATCAGTGGATCCAGCAGTTTTACTCCGTCCATGGAAGTTAGAGGTGGCCTTATCTTTAACTTCGTCCGCTGGTTATCCGGAGTGCTCTCTTGGCAATGTGATCAACCCTTTGTTGGTGGTGTCGCTTTTCGAGATGAAGAAGGAACCTCGTTAGTGGTGTCGCGAGGATCTACACGCGAGAAGACGCAGATCCGACCTTCCTTCCGGTACCATGAGGCGGATCTCGAGGGCGAGATCCTTTGTTAGTGGTGTCGAATTGTGGCATCCCGCAAAACCACTACTAGAAAATCGCGTTGAATTTTGTGCATTGCATCGTCATCATCATGCATTGTTTGCCAAAACTATGTTCGCAAGCCGTTTGTTTTCTAAACGCCCATCTTTATTCATATATCAAAACCGGGTCACCGGGTTATTTTTTGTTGGTCGCTATTGGTTTGCAAACGGTGCTTTTCACATTAAATAAAATATTTAATTATTTTAGCGGGGGCAGTCGAACGGGCCGTTCCGACCCGAACGACCACCTCCTGGAAATTACAAACGGTCCACGACACCCCAACAAAATCCTAAACCTACCAACCACTCTACCCACACCCACCACATCACCCGGCCAATAGCCCTCGCCACCTCACCTCTTTCCTCACCCCTCACATCACATGCCACGTGGCCTCTATCTCTCTCTCCCACACCACACACCAGCCCACACCGCCTGATCCCCACCCCTGCGTTCACACACGCCAAACGCCCACCTCCTCTCTCTCGCCACTGGCCCCACCCGCGTCCCTACCAACCGACCCACTGACGGCTGGACCAGTCCACCCCACCACCCCAGACCGATCCCACCTCCCCCAGTCAACCTTCCCTGCCCGCCGACCCATGACCCCGCCGCACGCGCCTCGCCTTCCCCAACCCAGCCTCGTCTTCCTCCTCCTTCTCCTCCTCTCCCCTCTTCTCTCCCGGCCCGCCCGCCTCCCACCGGCTGCTCCCCAGAGCTCCTCCTCCGCCTCACCGCCTGCCCACGCAGCCAGCCCCGCCTCTTCCTCCTCCACCTCCTTCCGTGCGGCCTGCCCGCCGCTGTCTCCCTCCTCCGTCGCCTCTCCCTCGGCCCGGCCAGCCGCCTCCGCTTCCTTCCGCCTCGCCGACCTCGCGCCCAGCCGCCCGCTTGCTCCTCGCCCAGCGCCTCCGCTTCAGCGCTGCCGCCGCCTTGCGCCCAGCGCCCGCACCAGTTGCGTCCTCGCGCTGCCAGTTCAAGCTCCGGCAGCGCCTCAAGCTCGCTTCCGCCTCGGCGCGCCCTCCCTACCACTGCCGCCGCGCCGCCGCAGAGCCCGTGCCGCCGACGCCTCCGCCTCCGCCCCTCGGCCCCGCCCATCATCCCGCCCCGGCGAGCCCGGCCCGTCGCCGCCCGGCCGCCCAGACGCCCTGTCCGCGCTCGCGCCCGCGCCGTTCGCCCTCCGGCAAGCCGCCTCACCCACGTCCTCCCCGGCCACCGTCCGTCGGTCACCCCCGCGCCGTCGCGCCCCTCCGCCAAGCACCCCATGCCCCAGGCGGCCCAGCGTCCCCCGCGTGCGTCCCCTCAGTGCCCTCCTCTCCTCTGCGAGCTCCACCTGCGAAGCCGTCCGCCGCCTTCCGTTCGCCTCCAGTGCTCGTGCGTCTGGCCCTTGCCGTCGTGTCGCCTAGACCGAGCTTCGGTTGATGTTGCGTGTCGCGTCCTCCGTCCAGCAGCCGAGGCCTCCTGCAGCCTCGCGGCCTCTGTTCCAACCAATGTTTGAACCTTGTTTATCTTCAGCTTCGTGGTGTGCCGATCCCCCCCAGTATTTGGGCAAGATCTTCGAGTCTACGAGGCCAACCTGAGGTCGACATCTTCAAAGGGCGGTCAAGACACGACTCAAGTATACCGACGCTAAGTTGAGATCGACAACGACGCTCGTAACCGGAACCCGAAGGCCGATCCCGTACCCGGCGCCGCTCCAAGATCCCCTTCACGGAGTTGATGACCCGAAGGCCGGCAAAATCGCCACGGATGCGACAAGTTCTCCATCACGGAGCATCAAGATCGCCTCACGAACCGAACCCTCGGAACCGCCAAGTTCGTCGAGACCCTAGACGCAAGATCTCCTTCATGGGACGACAAGTACTCCGACATGGACCCGATTGGAGCGTACCCGAAGACGGTTGTTGCGACAAGTTCTTCTTCACGGACATCGAGTGCCAAGATCGCCCACAGAGAACTGAAGTTGTCGAGTCCCTGAGGACCCGTTCCCGGAGACGAAGACCGGACCCGACAAGATCGTCACGACGACAAGAACGGCACCGACGACAAACCCGATGCGCCCGACGCAAACCAAGCCCTTCTACCCGAGCGCCAAGACCTACCCCGATCCGAGACCCTAACCCCGGAGATCGAGAACGACCCCGTCAGAACCCTGGACCCCGAGACCGACCCCGAACCCCGGAACCCAAGATCGTCGAGCGCCCTCTGATGTGTGACCCTTTCCCTCGAACCCTATTTTATAACATAATAATAACTTGTTGCATATTAAATTGTCATTCCGCATGCATAGCATTGGTTTGGGGGCCTTATGCCGATTCACCTAATAATTAAATATGGGGCCCATATGCGGGCAAATCTAGTCTCATATTGGCCTCATTTAAATTTGTGTAGCGAACCGGTACTATCTTTTGCCATGCTAAAACCACATTTAAATGCGGGGTATCTAAACAACTTGAACCCCTTGATTAATTGTCGGGACCCCGGTTCCTCTTAATATGACCTAATTGCATCGCACCTTTGCCATGCCATCCATCATGCATGCATCATGCCGATCTTCTGCCGTTGTATTAAATAGTGCATCCGGTGTTTCTTCTAGTGGTTTGCTTCTTCGCGGATAAGGCCGTTGAGTTGATGTGAGTCACCCGATCTTGGTTGAACCCTCGACAATGTTTTTGTGAGCATCTCCCCCTTTCTACCTATCTTACTTTTATAGTATTTACTTCCCTCCTGTTGATCTATTGCTATCTGTGTTGCGATGCTTTAGTTTCCGTACCCGTGATCAACCGTGCAGCCCTATATTGCCTTGGACACACCCTATTACCTGTTGTTTGGTAGATAGTTGGACTTGCGCGTCGTAGTTGCTTGCTCAAGTGCTGATGTGTGTCGCCATATATATACGATTGCTGATGTATTGCCGCATGTTGATGTTGGAGATGATCCTAGTTTTACTTATTGTTCACTTTACTACGCTTAACAACTAAAATTGAAATAAGCGAGAGGCATCGGTGGGTGATAGATAATATTTGGTTTCGAGCCCACTTGTGTCCCGTAAGACCCAGTACTTGATACTGTTCCTTGATTTTGCGCGCTATCCACATCCGGAGGTATATGGGACCCCTGAGCGAGCTTGATTCATTCTTATTTCTTGGGGCCACAAACTAGTTTGAGGTTTTATTTACGATCTGTACTTATGCCATGCTTTCGCTTTATTTACGATTGTCGAGGAGCACACTGTCTTTGTTAGGATTTGTGACCCGTTTACGTGGTAGCGACAAGCCCAGCCACACTTCGGGTTCCCGATCGTTCACGGCCCCACAAACCTTGAGGCCGTCTCGAGTCGGCTAGCCGTTGCGGAATCTACTTAAGGGTGGCCCCAAATATTTCTGAATCTGTGATTGTTCACCGTGAAAGCCTCGTTGGGTTTTGATTTGGTTTTCGAGGTTGATCGAGCGTGTGTTGCTATTGGTGCACCCCGCGGGTAAAACTTTCTGGCCGTGTCGCGGATATGGACGACTTGGAGCATGATATCTCGATCATAGACAAGCATAACTAAAGTTTCTTGCTATAAATTTGACTTATAATGACTAGTAATCAGCTTCACTATAATGGAATGGCTAATTAATCGCCCACAATTGCTTGTTTGGTTGCCGCTTGCGACAATTGTACGACTAGTAAATCTTGCAACTACTAGCGGAATGGTGAATAAAAGAACCAACAAGCTTTGGGTTTTGGGTTATCTCATGATAAATGTATCGACTAGTAAGTGTTGCCACTATCACGGAATGGTTAACTAAAAGTGCCCTTGTTTACTTTATCGGGATGATTATCTAAACCTGACTAGTAATTGCTTAACGATAATGAATAAATAAAAGCGCCAGCGGTGTGAGTTCCTCGGTTGACTTCCTCGTTTGGTCTCGAGGGGACACACGAGATGGGTTTGTTTGGTGTTAGCTTGAGTTGGATCTGGATAGGTCATTCTTACCCTCTCGATAACCGCCCATTGATTCGAGTCTCTATAGGTTGTATAGTGCATCTTTGCGCCGCTTGATCCACCATACCTATGTAGGCGAGGACGCGAATTCTAGTCTCATGTATCGGCCTCAAGATCTTGGCGCTCCTCTTTTTCCTTTGCCCTTTGTCGGCACCTTTTGTTTAAGTAGGTTTTGAGATCGGCGCCGTTAGCAGGTTACCCTTCCGGCTTGGCACAGGCGGTTATGGGCGCCATTGGTTATTCTTGAGGCTCTTAGCCCCATTTGCATCTTGTCCGTAGTCGGACGCTCTATTATTTTCAAGGTGATTTGGATCTTTGTATATTATATCTGTATTCTTGACTCTTTAAGTCATTATATATATATTACCTGTGGGTCCCATCGAGGACTGTTGTGTAATGTTATTACTTCGTTTTTCACCCGCACGAAAGTGCCTGGTGGGCACCTTTGAATCGTTTCTATGCGGGTTTGGTGAATTTTGCTCAAACTTGCATAGGTCCGATTCCGAGGGTGTTACAGTAGGTATGGTGGAAATTGTTGCAATATTGGTTTTGGGGAGTTGGAAGCACAAGTAGAGCTCATACTCAGTGCAAGTGAAGGCTAGCAATAGAGAGGGAGCGACAAACGAGAGAACAATAATTGACATAATCATGCTTGCAACAAAACATGACTAATTATGGCATGAAAGTGATACAAGAACTCTAAGACAAAATAAATAATCGAGGCTTACTGACTATTGTTTAGTCATATGCATGCGTGAGCATGTGCCAAGTCGATTCACATGAAACATTCAGAGGAGGATACCACAATATCATACTAAAATATGAATAAAACAATGCAAGCAAACATTCATATGACATGCTACAAACAATTAGCAAGCTGGAGCTAAACATAGACAAGCAAAAACTACTAAGCATCCATCAGTAACATTCCCCTTACCATGAACAGACTAAGCATGCTCACAATGATGAGTATATGTACAAAAATGAAAACAAATAGAGTTTGTTACCATCCTCTTACCACACCTCAAGTTGTCTTAATCTTCATTATTGCCCTTCACTTGTGTGACTTGAATAATAACATGAAACCAAAATCCACTGAGGACGGCTGAACCCTGCAAAGAACTCACAAAACCAAAGAAGAACAACAAATATTTTTGGTGTTTTCAATTTTTCAAACAAGCCAACAAAGCAAAGACAAACAAAGCAAAAACCAACCAAACAAAGCAAAATATTTTTCTTTTTTTTTTCTTTTAAGGCAAACCAAAGCAAAGAAACAAACCAAGAGAAACAACGAAAATATTTTTGGTATTTTTCTGTTTTTGAGAAAGCAGCAACAAGAACCAAAAATAAAGCGAAACAATGGATATACAAAGAACCGACCGAACATGATATATAGATGAGTGTTATGTTGGTATACCTCCCCCCAAGCTTAGGCTTTTGGCCTAAGTGGCGCTCAATAGCGCGGTTAGTAACCCCAAGCTGGTGGGTCATCATAGGAATGATCATAGTCAGGCGCTTGCGATGAAGAAGAAGACGCGCCCCAATCAAATGAGGGTTGCTGGTATGAAGATTCTCCCAAGTTGGAGGACTGAACCGAATCATATTCGGCATCCTCTCCAACATTCTACTTTTGTTGGGAGAGCTCCGACACATATACGTCCACCTCCTCCTCTGTGAGCGACCATCCTTGCATGTTATCAAAGTTAAACAAAGCAGGTGCAGGCAAATAAACTATTTTCTCAGTCCTGCCCCCTCTCCAACCTCGCTGGGAAAAAGATAGTTCAAACGGTAAACTTCTCACATTATCCCCCAAGGAAACAAAACCATGCCGAATCATGGATTCAAAATCAAGCATCTCTATAGGCAACCGGTAATATGAATGGTGAGGCTCTAAACCATGGAAAGCTAGCAACCTAGAAGCAATGAGGCCTCCACAAATTCCCCCTTCTCGCGGTTGGTGGTGAGACGGTAAGCTATCAAAGCACCCAGGTTATAAGATCTATTCCTATTCAAAGCAGCTGCGATAAAAGCTAGATCAAAAGAAGATAACTTCCTAGCAATCTTTCTAGCAAGAACACACTTGGTAATGAAATAGGCAAAGTATCTAATGGCTGGGGGCTAAATGTTCCAAATTTTACCACTTTCCTTTGAGAAGTCAAAACCTTGGCAAATCTCAGCATATAAATCCATAAGTGACTTGGGCCTCTCCTTGATCTTCTCACAATAGCTCTTAACAACCTTCTTGGGGAAATAAACAGTATGCTCTTTGTCATTAATATTGAATGTTACTTTTCCTTGATTGCAATTAATGATAACACCTGCAGTATTAAGAAAATGTCTCCCAAGAATAATAGACATATTATCATCTTTAGGCATCTCAAGCACAACAAAATCAGTTAAAACCAAGAAATTATGAGCCACTTGAACAGGAACATCCTCACATATACCAACAGGAATAGTAGTTGACTTATCAGCCATTTGCAAAGATATATCAGTTGGTATCAACTTTTCTAGCTGGAGTCTCTTGTAGAGAGAAAAAGGCATAACACTAACTCCAGCTCCCAAATCACATAAAGAAGTTCTAACATAATTATTCTTAATAGAGCAAGGAATAGTTGGTATACCTGGATCAGCAAGTTTCTTTGGAACCTTACCATTGAAGGAATAATTAGCAAGCAAAGTAGAAATCTCCTCATTAGGAATCTTCCTTTTATTAGAGACAATATCCTTCATATACTTTGAATAAGGAGGCAACTTATTAGCATCAGTCAAAGGAATTTAAAAAAAATAAAGGTTTCATCCACTCACAGAACTTGTTGTAGTGTTCTTCCTCCTTTGACTTGTGTTTCTTATTGGGAAAAGGCATATGTTTTTGCACCCAAGGTTCTCTTTCACTACCATGTCTCTTAGCAATAAAATCTTCCTTAGTGCACCTGGTGTTCTTAGTGTGCTACTCAGGCTCTTCTTCAATTTCTTCCTTATCAGGAGCATCATTTTTATCATTATCACTTTCAGTTTCAATATCAAAGACAGATATAATATTAGGATCTACAACAGGTTCAGAGGGTTCCTCAACTGTTTTATGTTTCTTTTTCTTTCTCTGATGAGGACTACCACTACTTTCACCTTGTTGAGAATCCTTCTCAATTCTTTTAGGATGTCATTCAGGATATAAAGGATCTTGAGTGGCTGTACCACTCCTAGTTCTAATCCATAAGCATGTTTATCTCCTGAGGCATTAACTAGCATATATTTTTTGTACCTTAGCAAGTTGATCAATTTGAGTTTGAACCATTTGAAGGTGTTTACAAAGCATTTTAACATCATTAGTAGTTCTTTTCACAATATCTTTCAACTCATTAATAGCTCTAGAGTTTTCCAATAAATGATTCTGAACTTGTTTATTAAAATTACCTTTTAACAATAAAAGTGCCAAGTTCCTCTAAGCATTGATCAGGAGGTTTACCATAGGGAATATCACCTTCATCAAAGTGTTGGAGAGAGTGTACCTCAATAGTAGATGAGTGGGGAATTGGCTTACATAATTCTTCTATAGGAGGTAAATTCTTCACATCTTCAGATCTAATACCCTTCTCCTTAAGACATTTCTTAGCTTCTTTTATCACTTCATCATTTAATGCAACCATTCCCGTCTTCTTTGGTGTTGGTGTTGGTGTTGGTGTTGGTGTTGGAGTTGGTTCAGGCACAATTGGTTCAGGAGTAATGGCCTCAGGTGTATTTAGCTCACTTGAAGTCCAATCATCATAATTCTTGCTTATTTTAGCCATTAATTCTTCAGCTTCTGCAAGACTTCTTTTCCAGAAAACACAATCAGCAAAACTATCTAGGTATGTCCTAGAATCATCAGTTAATCCATTATAATAAATATCAACAAGCTTATTTTTAGGTAATGGACATCAAGGATGTGCATGAATAAAGGCACAAAACCGTGTCCATGACTCAGGCAATTTCTCTTCTTCTCCCTGTTTAAATCAAAAAGTTTTTGCAAAGCAGCATGTCTAGCACTGGGAGGAAAATATTTCTTAAAGAAAGAAGCAATCAATCAATCAGGGTTATCAATGGATCCAGGAGGTAATCTATTAAACCAATCTTTAGCTTCTCCTTTTATTGAAAAAGGGAAGATCTTTGTAACAAAGTACTTGCACATCTTAAAATCATCAGAGAATAAGGTACTCATAGTGTAAAGCTCATTCATATGAGCTACAACACTTCCATTTTCAGTCCCACAAAAAGGTTCTTTCTCAATAATGTTTATATAGGATAAATCAAGAGAGAAATCATAATCTTTATCTTTAATATCCATGAGAGAAGTATCAAACTTAGCATCATGAGACAGTTTATGTATAATGGTACGTCTCTCAAGGAGACTCCTAATAGCACTAGCACCACATGTGTTTGGTACTCTTCAATAAATTCATCAGTCATTTCAATGTAACCATCATTTTTTGAGGGTAAAACAGTAGGGCAAAAAAACCCACTGCAATTTTTATATATCATAGTGTGTTACAAAGAATATTTACAATCTCAATCCACCTCAAAAAGAGGGATAGCATTCTAAGCAACTATCTCCTGTCTAAATTATTTTCAATCCAAACTTTGAGGCCCTGATAATACTTCTTCTTAATTCTATACAGGACCCATCTTAATTCCTGAGCTACAATAGCTCTCCATTCCTCAAGCGAAGCATGTTGGTTGTTGAAGATTTCATTGTTTCTGCAAATCCAAATGCCCCAAGCTCCAAGTATAAGAATTTCCATTGCAAAAGGGACATTAAGATCTTTTTTAATACTGGCTAAAGCTTCAAAAAGATTTTGACCAGCCACTTGGACATGCGAGATTTCAGTCCAGCAGGATCTTGCAAAAGGGCAATCCCAAAATAAATGTAGAATGGTTTCTTCACTGATGCAACCATGAAACACACATTCATAAGATGCCAGAGAAAAACATTTCCTTTTCAGAAGGTTTCTTGTGTTTAGCCTATCAAGCAGTAAGAGCCAGAAGAAGAATTTGTGCTTTTGCTGACAAGAGGATTTCCACAACCAAGAGAAATGTGGTTGTACAGGTTGGCAACCAGATAAGGAATAATAAGCCTCTTTGACCGAAAAATTACTGCCCCAAATGTAACTCCAATTATCAGCTTCCCCCTGCCTGTCAGTGCTAAGATTTTGCTCAAGACTTTGATATTCCTGGTAAGCTTGTTGTGACATAGGGAGGAAAAAAAGATCCTGAGTATTATCTGCCTGCAGGAACTCACTGACAGAGATGTGTGGTTTTTTTGCATAGGAGAGGAGATGAGGAAGCTTATGTTGAAGACACTTATCATTCCACATATCAGTCCAGAGAAGTGTGGATTTTCCATCTCCCACCAAGCACTTTGCAATTCCTTTAAAAATGTCAATCAATTTCAGATGAGCTTTCCACCAAAAGGATCCCTCAAGACTTCTTCCAGGGAGTTTACCATTACAGTAATAAGTGTTCCATATAAGGTGAACCCAAGGGATATCCTTGTGATTATAAAATTTATCCAAATTCTTCAAAAGAAGTGCAGAGTTTTGGATATTAAGGTCAAGAACTCCCAATCCCCCTGGCTCTTGGGTCGGCAAACTTTCTTCCATGCTACAAGAGCATTACCTCTAGCTTGCACATCAGATGTTTTCTTTCTCCACAGACATTGTCTCATATATTTAATCAACTGTTCCTTAATAGTGACAGGAAGATCAAAACAGCTCATGTAATATATGGGAAGGGAAGACAAAACATATTTAACTAGCTGCAACTTCCCCCCATAATTAAGAAAATCAGCTATCCCACACAACCTTCTCTCAACTCTCTGAACAATAGGCAGGAAATGTTCCACCGCAGGTTTATTTAAACTTAGAGGCAAACCAAAGTAGGTGAAAGGCAAAGAGCCAGTGAGGCAAGAAAGAGTATTAGCAAAGTGTCCCAGCCTCTCAGAGTCCATGTTGATTGGCATCATGCTGGATTTGGAGTAATTAACTTTGAGTCCAGTGGAGAGAGCAAAAGTATGAAGAATGGCCTTAAGGCACAAAAGTTGCTCAGAATTAGCTTTAAGGATTAATAAAGCGTCATCTGCATACTGAACCACAGGGAAATCAGGACAGAACACATCTTCAGTGGGAAGAGAAAGAAGACCAAGATTCATTGTCTTATTGAGGATACTTTGAAGGAGATCAGCAGCCAAGACAAACAGTAGGGGAGATAAAGGATCCCCCTGTCTAACACCTCTTTTGCAATAAATTTTTTCCCTAGGCACTCCATTTAAAAGCACAGAGGAAGAAGCAGAACCAAAGATCGACTGAATCCAAGAAATCCATTTATCACCAAAACATTTTGCTTTAAGGATATTGATAATTGCAGAGTGCTCAATTCTGTCAAAAGCCTTTTCAAAGTCAATCTTAAGAATTAAAATTTCTTCTTTGGACTTGTGACATTGATCAAGGAATTCAAATGCCCAACCTAAACAATCTTGGATAGATCTTTGTTTGAGGAAACCATATTGATTCTTGTGAACAAGCTTAAGGATGACCTTCTGCAGTCTATTAGCCAAAATTTTGGTGATAATCTTAAAGACACTATTGAGCAGAGAAATAGGCCTAAAATCAGCAGGAGTCAAAGGAGCTGCAATTTTTGGAATGAGGGTGATAAAAGAGGCATTAATGCTTTCCAAGGAAGTTTGCCCCTCATAGAAATCCACAAGGAGTTATTTCACATCATCCTTAATAATAGGCCAGCAATGTTTCATGAATTCATTATTAAAACCATCAGGGACAGGGGATTTATCATTTGGCAGATCTTTAATGACCTCATCAATCTCCTCATCAGAGAAAGGTTTTTCCAAAGCATCCCTTTCCTCTTGTCGTAAGCATTCCCCAGCCAAGTCATTAAGATTGAAGTGCATTTCAGGCTTATCAGAAGTACCCATTCTATCTTTAAAGGAATTCCAAAGGAGATTTGCTTTGCCATCATGATCATAAATCTCAAGATCAGAAACATCCTTTAGCATGGAAATGTAGTTATGCCTAAAGCTTATGGTGGCTCTGGATTGAAATTTTTTTGTGTTTTCATCACCCAGCTTAACCCATTTGATTTTCCCCCTTTGTTTCCAATAAGTATTTTGATCCTGTAACAGAGAGATTATAAGATTTTTCAGGAGGTCCCTGAGATTCCATTCTTGGACAGTAAGGGTTCTCATTTCCTCCATGATATCCAGAAAACCAATGGTGGCATTAACATTACAGATTTGTGATTTCAGGCAAGGCAGATTTTTGGCCCAGATCTTCAGCCCCCTTCCCACATTTTTGAATTTAGCATTGATTTTTTTTTTTTGCAGAATCCTGAAAACCCACAGGAATATTCCAAGCATTTTGAACAATATCTTTAAATTCCTTATGGTGCATCCAATGATTTTCAAATCTGAACACCTGGGCTTTGGGAATTACTGTGCCAATGGAAATGACACAAGGAAGATGGTCAGAGGTAGGCTTTGCAAGAGGAGCAACAAAGGTTGAGGGATAACTCTGAGTCCAGGAAGCAGAAGAAAAAAACCAGTCCAACCTTTCCAAAAGGGGATCTTTTTGCATATTACTCCAAGTGAACTTTCTACCTTTAAGTGGTAACTCTATGAGACCCAAATTATTAATGGCTTCATTAAAGAGAAGCATACCATTCACATCTCCACCCAATTTGTTTCTATCAGAAGGCTGTCTATAGAAGTTGAAGTCTCCCACAATGAGCCAGTCCAAATTATCAGGCATATCAATGTTTCCAAACCAATCCAAAAATTCAGCCTTTTTTTCAGGTAAACATGGCCCATAAATATTGGTAAGGTTCCATGATTCACTGGACAAGAGAGATGTCAAGGTGATGGAGATGGAAAACTCATTGTGGAAAGAAAGATGCCCAGAGAACAGGGAACTATTCCAAATGGTGATCAAACCTCCAGATGCTCCTCCGGAGGGAAGAAATTCAAAATTGGTAATTTGGGGGGGGGGGCAGAATTTTTTGATGAAAGAGCTGTCAAAATCCTCTCTCTTAGTTTCTTGAAGACAAATAATGTCACAGCCAGACTCCTCAATTTTATTTCTGAGAGCAAACCATTTTTTTCAGCATTAATTCCCCTGATATTCCAATTCAAGATCTTCCAAATTCTTTTGTTATTCATTAAGAAACCAAAGGAGAGTATAGATATGGGGTGATATAAATAGTGTAATCACCCAATAGTGGAAACAACAATCACATGGGCAAAATGCAATCCATATCAAGGCACCACAGACATATTCCACAACAAGTACCAAACACATGACAAGATCACAAGAACTGATCACATGACAGGAAGTCAACAAGACTCCAGCAAAAGACTTAGTTTGATACATTTAAACACTTAAGAGGAGGGCTTCTTCTTGGCTTGTCAGTCACAGGTTCCAGCAAGAGTTTCTTCTTATTGCCACCAATGCCCAAGCTAGAGGAAGCACTCCCTTTAATGCTGCCTTTTGGAGGAGCCTTAACTGCCACTTCATTGGCCTTCCCTTTCTTGAGCAACCTCTTCTGCAGGTCCCCATCCTTAACCTTGCAGAAGGAGGCAGCAAGATTTTTAACCACTTTAGAATTCAGGCAAGGAGGAACAGCATTACAAACCAGACAATCTGCAATTAGACAATTTATGTGACTTTTAAAGCCCCCATTTAGCTCAACAATTCTAGGGCTTCTTCTCACCTCAGTGTCAACAAGAGGTTCCTTGCCCTTTCTCTTTCTGGCAGGGGTAGAGGGAGAGCAGGAAGATTTATTAGCTTCAATGCCCAGACAAGAAGGAGCCATCTGGGAAAAGCTCTCATTAGGGATGATGAAGGAAATGGAATTCTCCTCAGCAATAGGTTCTTTAATAATTTCCCATAAAGGAGAAGTAAGGAAGCCCTTGACCCAATTAAACTTCTCAAGGGTAGCAATAATGAGAGTAATAAAGTTAAACCAACTTACAGGGATATCACACTTGAGAGAGCCCATTTAAGAAGTGTCCTTCTGAATATGGGGAGCAAAATAATTCTCCCAGAGCTCTAATTCTTGTTGGGAAAATCCCTGCTTAGCAATGTGCACATCAGGAATGGAGACAAAAGTTCTCACCATTCCAACCTGAAGATGAGCCTCATTTGGAGAAAGAAGATGTTGATCCTCCAACATCCAATCATCATTGTCAGGAGCCACAGTACTTGAGTCCATAGGGCTTCCTACCCCCTCCTCAGCATCAGAGTTTGCCTCATCATCATCAGCCAAATAGTTCTGAAAAATATTCTGCAGGCCTTCACCAATGCCAACTCCTTGTGGTTCAACAGCCACACCCTGCTCCTCAGCAGCCTCAGGCTCATTGACAGACTCATCATCATCAGACTCCCAGTCTTGGACAATGATAGCACATGTAACTCCACTGTTAACATCTTGAGGTGGCAGATGCTGATTGTCAACAGGCATATCTTCACCAGGAGCAATGACAGGGCCTTGGACAGGAGCAACAGCAGCTTCCTAGGGACCCCAACCTTCATAATTACCACCATCAGGGGCAGGATCTTGCACAGGGGCCAACCATTGTCCCCAACCAACCCCAGGAGCAGGTGGGGGAGGGGGCGGAGGTGGAATTTGGGGCCCAAAGACAGGGCCATGAACAGGAACAGGATGTGGGTCCTCATTGTCATCTGGAAGTGGGTCCTCATCAGGTGGGCCCCCCCAAGCAAGTCACTTTGCAGCACTTCAACAGAAAAATTCCATGATTCAGACTCCACCAAGTCACCAATGGTAAACCTTACACTCTTGGGGATATCTACCAGGTCAGTGACACGAATCTTTGCAAGAATCCTACCCTTTTGGTCTGGGTGCCTCTCCCATAATAGAACCTTCCCAATATCAGCAAAGACATCATTCAGATCCTCCGTATGCCAGTGGTCAAGAGGAGGTCCAACTAGCATCACCCAGCACTCATTATTAAACTGAGCCCTCCTCCAGTTATCTCCCTCATTATGCTTAACAAAAGAAACATGCACATCTTGAAACGGAATCGGGCTAGCCGCAATGAGCCTATCTCGATCACTGACATGATGAAACTGCACATAAGCAAACCCAATGGGACAAGCCTGGACATCTCTAAAGTAAACTCTAACCTCATTATTGAGGAAATCAACCAGGACATCACGAATATTCAAGAACGGAACTGAACCAGGGGGGAGGGGATTAATGGTAGCAATGGCATACTGTTCATGCGACCTCGACCTCCGAGGCACCACCACCCTTTTGACACGATTCCGCCCAGCCACCTGCATAATCTGGAAGCCATTCGACAAGAAAGGAGCAGGATCAATCGGGATGTTCGGCATTACGACACCCTTCGCTGGCGACGAGCAAGAGGGGAATGGGGTTTCAGCGGGCGGGGGAGTTGAGGAGACAGGGGAAATGGCAGTTGTTTTTTGCAAAGAAGTGGAGAACTCGTGAAAACTGCTGTGAATAATGGGACGAGAGTGAGTAACTGCCTGGGCTTTGAACCACCCCTCGTAAGAATTGTCGGGACAAATACACTTTGGGAAAGAGGGGAATTTCAGAAAAGGAAGGATACCAGGCAGTTTAAATGCCACGCGATTGGCGCCTCCCGAAGACCCGACCGGCGTTACAATCGACTTAATTCCGCCATCAGCGAGCACCTGAGCATAAGATCTGTCTTGAATACCTGATTTGAAATCCCCATTAATATGTTTCGCAGACACAGGCGAAGAAACCGCAGGAGGCGCAGGAAACTTGAGACGCTGGAAAACCGAACCACCTTTACTGGAAGGCCTCAAGGAAGGAGACTTTTTCGGATTTTCTTTTTTGTATGTGACAACTTTCCATTCTCCAGCAGACTCCTTATAGAACTCCCTTTCTTCATGAATCCAGTTTGTCCCCCCATTACCCCAAAGGTTGACGTGGATCACAAAAAAGTACATGAAAACTTTGAAATATTGTAGATTTCAAAACCCACTGCCCTTGAAGCAACCGAGAAACAAAAAGTTCTATCTTGCAGAAGCTTCACCTAGAATTTTGTAGCCTGACCACCAAAACAAGCCTGGAGTGGAAGACCAACGTATGAAAATCCAACTTAAAGTTTGCTCTTCCAAAAGAACAAACCAGATAAAAAGGTCTTTTCCTGAAACCACCAATGAAATTAACTTGATGCCTGAATTTATCAAAAACCTTCTTCTCAAAATCCCGCCCTAACGAAAAATCCAGGGCAGGACGACTCAAAGAAACATCTTTGGGAGCACACACCGAGGGGAGGTTCTCGGTGAAATCCAGAGATCGGGGCACAATCTTCTCAATATTGGTGGAAAACTTCTTAACCAAAGGGCTAGGCAAAATCTGTGCACCGACAACAACCCTTTTCACCTGGAGATCAATAGAAATGCCCGAGGCCACCACCTCACCTTGAATCAAGTATCTAGCATCAATCACAACCTCATTACGGTTGAGGAGCACCAGCCTTTTGGAACTAGGAAAAAGCATCAGAAATCCTTTAGAAGGCTCAAGATCATCAGTCGACAAAGAGGAGCAAAGGGCATGCCATTTAAGACCAGTGTCCTCATCTGATCCAGAGACGGTAGGAAATCTACCAAGAAATCCAGATGAGGGATCCAAAGAATCATTAACACGAGAGAGATGAGAGGGGAACATCAAAACAGATCCAATAGAGATCTTCTCCCTATTTTCCAAACATCGACCCTCAAGGGGAGAGTCTTTGGCATTGAGAAGAACCAGCCAAGAATCTGCTGAGAGAACGAGAGAGCCTTCAAGAAACTTACCACCCGTGGTCACACCAGAGTAGGTGATCTTCCAACAACCCCCTGAGGAATCCATGCAGAGCCTTTGTCGGCGAGACACCGGCGAACGCCGGAGGCCGACCAACGGTCACCTCAGAGGAGCCTCATGCCTCGGAAATCGTGCCAACGGATCCTCGTTGTACCACACTTAGGGATGTGAGAATAATATCATATCTTTCTTTAGACTCAGGTGAGCTAACAGGTGTAATAGTGTCTTCACTAGGAGTTTCAGTGTTTCCCAAAATAGTTCTAGCAATAGTAGCATCTAGGAAATGACCTAATGAACCACTGGCATCAAGCACAGTAGAAGTAACATCATGAGTATCAGAAGCAATTTCAGATTCAGCAGTAGTAGTAGTGTGTGTAGCATGTGTATGTGGTGGTGGTGTAACAAGCTTACTTATAACAGACGGTGAATCAAGAGCAGCAGAGGTGTTTAGGACTATACCTCTTCTTGTAGTGGATGGTAAAATGGGAAACTTTCCATCACGAGACTTTCCCATGATGAAAGGAATAGCAGTGAACAGTAATAGATCCAAGTGAACTTACAAATAAAGCTACACTCCCCCCAACAACGGCGCCAGAAAATAGCCTTGATGACCCACAAGTATAGGGGATCGCAACAGTCTTCGAGGGTAGTATTACCCAATTTATTGATTCGACACAAGGGGAGCCAAAGAATACTTATAAGCCTTAACAACTGAGTTTTCAATTCAGCCGCACCTAGAAATAGTCTTGCTCACAGGAGTTTATCAGTAGCAACAATTTTGTAGTAGCAATAACAAAGTAACAACATCAGTAAAACGAAGGCAGTAGTAACAATAGTAGCAAACAGTAGGATATGAGTGCAGTAGGCATAGTGATGGATGGACGGGCGTTGCATGAACAAGTATAAACATGTAACTTCAAGATCTAGGGCAATTGCAGATAAATAAGATAAAGCATCCAAGTACTAAACAATCATAGGCATGTGTTCCATATATAGTCATACGTGCTCGCAATGAGAACTTGCACAACATCTTTTATCATGCTAGCTCGTTGCAGCGGGGCCTCAAGGAAATCTACTGGCAATTAAGGTACTCCTTTTAATAGAGCACCGGAGCAAAGCATTAACACTCCGTGAACACACGTGATCCTCACATCACAACCATCCCCTCCAGCTGACCCAATTTTTGTCACTTCGGGGCCTTTGGATACGGACAATGATTTGTGTACACAACTTGCAGATAAGATCACAAACAATAATATCATCATGAATCAATAATAAGTTCAGATATGAGATCATGTCACTCGGGCCCTAGTGACAAGCATTAAGCACAACAAGTTGCAACAAATTCAAATAACACTAATAGAGATACTAGGCACCATGCCCTAACAATCTTATTCTATTACATAATAGAACTCATCCAATCCCTACCATCCCCATAGCCTACAGCGGGGGATTACTCACTCATGGATGGGGGAAACATGGATAGTTGATGGAGAGACGTCGGTGATGATGATGGCGATGATCCTCTCCAAATTCCCGTCAAGCGGGGTGCGGATGGAGTTCCCTGGTTCGAATCGCGTTTACGGTGGTGGCGGCATGGAACTCTTTTTGGAACCAGAAGCACATGTATGAGGCGCATGTGTATGCAAAGAAAGCCTATGCTCGGCAGAAGAAAATGATGTCTGCTCAAGGTTTGACCATCTCCGAGGGATCCGAGAACAACATCACTCCAGAAGATCAGTGGATTTCTCAGCACATCCGTTGGGACGATGATGTCTCCTACCACGCCCACCCACTTACGAGGATGAGGAGGACCTTGAGGATGAGGAGGAGGATGATTGACCTTTGGGCGGTAGCTTTGCACTTGTCCCTTTGGCGTCTTGATGCCAAAGGGAGAAGTTACACTTTAAACACGGTGTTGCATGGGAAGTCACAAGCTCGTTTTTCTCTTTGATCCTTTTATTGCTTGTGAACTTCGATTTCCCTCTATTTATGTGTGAGACTATGTGTTCATGTCGTGTGAGACTATGTGGTTGTGGATCCATCTTATGAGACTATGTGGTTTATTTCATTGGATCCATCTTGTGATGTTATGCAGTATCTAATGTCTATATATTCCTCATCACATGTTTTGTGCAAAGGTATGTTCAAATGCTAGTTTCCATATTTATGCACCCATGTTGGGTTTGTAAAATAGAGGGGGAGGTTTGTTTCTACACATCTAGGGGAAGTCCCGTCTCTATTTTACAAATATCATATGCTTACTATTAAAATCATCTTGCAGAAGTGTATTGTCATCAAACACCAAAAAGGGGGAGATTGAAAGAGCATTTTCCTATCCCTCTGATTTTGATGTTTGATAACAATACACTTATCATTTTAACTGTGTGCTAAGTTTATCACAGGATTGATAAGAGAAGGCACAATTAATGGCATATCAATTCCCCTTGCAAAAAAAACCTCTGTGTCAACCGGTAGTACCGGAAATACAACCGGTACTACCGCTTGACACCGGTACTACCGGTTCTAGTAGCGGTTGGCACTGATCAAAGGTGATAAAGGTGCGTGCTAGTCAGTACCCCCCGGTACCATGGAGCGTCAACCGGTAGTGCCGCTTGGCAAGCGGATTACCGCTGAGGCGATCTTAGTGGCATACTGACTAGCACTCACCCCTCTCCATTTTGGTCAGTACCAAGCGGTACTTGGGACCGGTACTACCGCCCCAACCGGTAGTACCGCTTCCTACGACCGGTACTACCGCTTGGGGGTAGTACCGCAAGGACGATACCGCCCAAGACTGAAGAATGCTGAAGATCTGGAGCACCTCCGGTACCTGGTCCGGTACTTGACCGGTAGTACCGCTTGCAAGCGGTACTACCGCTTGAGTACCGGTACTACCGGTACATTAAATGCTCCAACGGCCATATTTCGTGGAGGGGTATAAATACCCCTCCACCTACCTTGGGACAAATTGCTCAGCACATTAAAGTCATTGCCCACCATTGGAGTCCATTGGAGCCACCCAAATCTTCAAGATCTCCTCATCCCACCACCCAAAGTCCTTGATCTTTGGGGAATCGAAGGAGGAGTCCCCGATCTACTACTTCACCAAAAGAGATCTTCATTTCCCCCTCATTTCATTGAGGGCCCCTTTGCTCTAGTGTTTTCTTGGAAACCCTAGTTCTTGTTTTTGTTCTTACAAGCTTGTCTTTGATTGCTTTGACAGCTTGCTTGTATTTGGGAGCCTCCGATTAATTTGTGGATGTGTGCCCCAACCTTGTAACGGTGTCGGCTTCCACCTTGAACGTTGCCGATATAGTGGAAGATGAATCGATCCCGTTGGGGTGAGATTCATCGGAGAACAAGGGAGGCCTCTCGTGGCGTTGGTGGTTTGAAACCACCCCCTCTCCAAACGTAGACGTACTTCCCCTCAAAAGGAAGGAACTACGGGAAACAAATCCTTGTGTCTCCGCGTCCACTCTTTGGTTACTTCTATCCTTTACCGCACCTTACTTACTTGTTACTACTTTGTGTTGTGGTAGCTCTTGCATAATTGTCATATAGGTAAATTCACCATAGTTGCATTATCTAGATAATTTACCTTATTGTCAAACCTTAATTTGAAAAAGAAGAAAATTTGAAGTAGCACCTATTCACCCCCCCTCTAGGTGCCCATACGATCCTTTCAATTGGTATCAGAGCCTCGGCTCTTTATTTGGGCTTTACCGCCTAAGAGAATATGGGTAGCCGCGAAGGGGATGGTGATGGTGAGCCGACCACGGTGACCATGGAAGACCTCAAAAACTTGGAAACAAGATTGAGCTCTTCCTTGGTCAACAAAGTCACGAAGATGCTTGAGCAACTTCTTAAAGACAAAGAAGGCTCACCACCCCCATCTCCTCAAGAGGATCAACCATCCATTTTACCTAAGGGGAATACGTCAGTATCCCCGAGGTGCGTGATTAGGGGTAAACCAGACAACGCTAATTCCTCCACACACAATAATGGTGGAAGGGTGAGCACCGTGACTCATGGTACTCTCCCGACCCTCCAATCCCTCACCCTCATGTATACAATAGAGGTGACCCACCTAAGCTTGAAGAATCCGCTACTTTTGCTCAATGGCAATCACTAATGAGAACATATATGCGACTCTTGCATTGAACTATGGAACATCATCGAGCATGGACTCTTTATTGGGGATCTAAACAACTTGACAAGAAGAGAGATTGTTAATAGTCAACTCAATGCCACTGCTCTGCATATGATTCAACAAGGTTTGGGAACAAAGGATTATCCACACATTGAGCACTTTAGCATTGCCAAGGAAGCTTGGGATGCTCTCACTGTGTTGTTTATTGGAAATGAGAGTATGAGGAGGAACCGATATGATGCTCTAAGCAATGAAGCCGAAGGCTTCTACATGAAAGAAGGTGAAGATCATGAAGACATGTACCGAAGGCTCAAGACCACCGCCACTGCTTTTAGGAATGTGGGTGCCTCACATGTGGATGATGCATGGATAAAAAGGAAATATGTGAGTGCACTCATGCCTTTTGATCCCACCGACTTAAAGAGCCTACAAGGAAGACACAACTACCATCTCATGACCTCAAATGAAGTTATGCAAGAGATAGCTGCTTTCAAGGTTGCCTCCAAGAATGCCAAAGATGCCCGTGCTCGCGCCCTTGGTATGAGTAATGTTGTCAATGTTGCTTTGAAGGCCAAAGTTGTGGACCATGGGGATGAAGATGATAGTGATGAAGGGCTTTCCATGGACCATCCCGATGAAGTAAAGATTGCTCATGGTCAATATATGGCTTTCTATGCAAAGAACTTTTGGAAAAACCCTGCCAAGGCCAAGATGGAAATGGAACGGAGAAGCAATCCAAATGGGAAAAGAGAGAATACCACAAGATTGAGAACTTGCTTCAATTGTGGTGACCGCTACCACTTTGTGGCTAGTTGCCCCTATGAGAAGAGAGAAGATCATGGTGGAAAGCTTGTGTTGAAGAAGACTCTCAAGGGACCGTACAAGAAACCTTTCATCAAAAAGAATCCCATCAACAAGAAGCCGGGATAAATTGTCTTGATCACTCATGAAGAGTACTCCTCCGACAATGAAGATGATGAAGATGACGAAGAGGAAACTTCTCATGGTGTGGCTGCTCTTGCCACCACATCTACTACGACTTTATCACTCTTCGATTCTGCAAATGAGAACTCCTCCACCAAGAACACCACTTGCCTTATGGCAAGAGGAACGGAGGTATCTTCATCATCCCGCTCTACTCACTTAGATAATGATGAAATTGATGTTGAGATGTCTCTTGATGTTAAAAAGGAATTAATTGCCTTTGATGAGTTTATGACTAACCTAGAAGGTGATGCTAAGCTACATTTTGGAAACATATTAGATGAACTATCACATACTCAAGAGCTTCTAGATATAAGATGTAAACTTGGGCATGAACATATGATTGAGCTAGAGGCCCTAAACAATGCTCTAGAAGAAGAACAAGAAACTAGGTTGTCACTTGAATTAAAACTTGAAGGGCTTGATGAGGCCAATGACATTATTGTTAACAAACTCATCAAAGAGCGTGATCATGCTATTGCTAAATATAAAAGAGCTAAAAAGGACAAGATTGAGTTTGGTGTGGTTCATGAAAAACTTGCCGAGGACTTTAGCGTGCTTAACAAGGCCCACAAAGCCTTGGAGAGTGAACTCTTGTCTCTCACAAAGTCCCATGAAACGCTTCAAACTCAATTGGCCAATATTCCTTCACCTAGTAACTTCATTCCATCTAGTAGCGCAACTATTCTTGAAGAGAATGCTAGGTTGAAGGGGGAGCTTGCTAAGGCCACATTTCCACAAGGCAACAAGTCTATTGATGATCTTTTGAGCAAGCAAAGGGGTAGTGGTGATAAAGGGGGCATTGGTTTTGTCTCCAAAACAAAGAAGAAGAACAACAAGAAGAAGAAGGGCAAACCCGCACAAGAGACCAACAAGACCATTGTGGAGAGTAAGACCACAAATGGTAAAACTATGTCTCATGATGATTTTGCGGGAAGTGCTAACCCTCACTATGTTCTAATGCGTGATTATTATGGTGATGTGTATGCACAATATGTTGGCCCTTATGATGGTTATATTGCTTGGTCTATTTGGGTTCCCAAGACCCTTGTTGCTAACAAAAGAGGACCCATTGAAAAATGGGTACCTAAAAACTAGCTTGATCTTTTGTAGACTTATGCTTCCGGAGGGTCAAAATGGGTGATCGATAGTGGTTGCACAAGTCATATGACCGGAAGCTCGTCTATTGTCAAGGACTTGGTGTCAAATGAAGATCAAATCACCGTCACATATGCCGACAAGTCAAAGTCTAAGGTAATGGGTTTCGACAAGGTAGTGGTGGCTCACGACATTACACTCATGAACGTCATGCTTGTTGAAACCCTTGGATACAATTTACTTTCTGTCTGTGCTCTTGGAAAGATGGGATTTGCCGTCTTTATTGATGATGATATTGTGGTCCTCATGTGGAGGAAGTCTCTCAAGGTCGCTTTCGTTGGGTACGTCGAAAATGACTTGTATGTGGTGTACTTTTCGGGGCAAGCCACTGCAGGTCCGATGTGCTTATACGGAAAGGCCGATGTGGGTTGGCTATGGCACCGCCGGCTAGCCCATGTAAATATGAGAACTTTGCAAAGTCTCCATAAAGAGGGCCATATTGTTGGACTAAAAGAAAATGTTTCCTTTGCCAAAGATCGTGTTTGCAGGGCATGTATTCTAGGGAAGATGCATGACGCTCCACACAAGCCCATGAACCAAATCAAGTCTAACAAGATCTTGGAACTCCTTCATGTGGACCTATTTGGTCCTCCATCTCATGCAAGTCTTGGAGGGAAGAAATATTGTTTGGTGATTGTTGACGACTTTTCAAGATACTCCTGGGTTTATTTCTTCAAGTTGAAGATTGAAACTCAAAAGACTTTTATTGACTTCATAAACTTGGTTCAACGGCAACACAATGTTCCCGTATTGATTATAAGAAGTGACAACAGCACCGAGTTCAAGAACTACACCTTGAATGATTTCCTTAGTGATGAGGGGATTAAACATCAATATTCCGCTGCATACACCCCTCAACAAAATGGTGTGTCCGAAAGGAAGAATCGGACTCTTATTGAGATGGATAGGACCATGTTGGCAGAGTTTAAATCTCCATACAACCTCTGGGCCGAAGCCGTCTCCACCGCTTGCCATGCTTCAAACCGACTCTACCTCCACAAGAAAATCAACAAGACTCCATATGAGATACTTACCGGTAACAAGCCCAGCATATCTTATTTCTGGGTGTTCGGTTGTAAGTGTTTCTATCTCATCAAAGGTGTTCGTTTGTCTAAATTCGAGTCTAAAGCATTAGAGGGTATTTTTGTTGGCTATGGTCTCGAATCTCACACTTATAGAATCTATGACAAGCTCTCCGGAGCCGTCATAGAATCTTGTAGTGTGACCTTCAAGAATATGATGGTCCCCAAGGGGCGTGTTGATGCTTGTGATGCAGATGATGAAATGCCTCAGGATGCCATAGGAAGAATGGGTGTGGGTTATATCCGCCCCGTTGAGGAACCCCTTATGGCGGATCGAGAAGAACTATGCTCCACTCGAGTGGAGCCCTCATCTTCACAACCTCAACATGCTCCATCTACCGAAGAGGACATTGACTCAAGCCAAAGACAAGATGTGGACCCTCAACATAGTGATCAATGTGTGAACTCTAGTCAAAGGGAGCTTGGTCCATTTGATGGGTTGTCAAGTGGTGCCAAGTCAATTTGTCAAGGAAGATACATCCAAACTGTTTTGAGACGAGCTCAAATTGATGCTAGAAGAGCACTTGATCAAGACCAAGGTCAATCCTTGCCTCCCAATGTAGAGGATGAATCCAATGATGATAAAGGTCAAGTTGATGGTCAAGACGAGGATCAAAATGATGAAGAGGGTCCTCCAAGAAACAATGAGGAGATCCACGCTCGTCGCGAAGCTAGAAAGGAAAGAATGTTGGAGATAAGATACCACACCCTCCAAAATGTTGTTGGAGATCTAAGGAAATGTATTTCCACAAGAGCACAATTGAAGAGGTTCAGTAAACATCAAGCTCACATTTCCATGATTGAACCAAAGAAAGTGTGGGAAGCTCTTGAAGATTCGTATTGGTTAGAAGCTATGCACAAAGAGCTCAACAACTTTGAGAGAAACAAAGTGTGGAAGTTAGTTGAGAAGCCAAAAGATCGCCGCAATGTTATTGGAACAAAGTGGATATTCAAGAACAAGCAAGATGAGCATGGAATTATAGTAAGGAACAAGGCTAGATTGGTTGCACAAGGGTACTCTCAAATTGAAGGCATTGATTATGGAGAGACTTATGCACCCGTGGCCCGCCTTGAGTCCATCCGTATCCTTCTTGCTTATGCGGCACATCATAACTTTAAGTTGCAACAAATGGATGTAGAAAGTGCATTCCTTTATGGTCCTTTAAATGAATTGGTATATGTTAAGCAACCCCCGGGATTCGAGGACCCCAACTTCCCAAACCATGTCTACAAACTTGATAAGGCGCTCTATGGGCTCAAGCAAGCCCCACGCACGTGGTATGAGCACCTTAGAGAGTTATTGTTTGACTGTGGCTTTGAGGTTGGGAAAATTGATCCCACTCTTTTTACTAAGAGGGTCAATGGGGAGCTTTTTGTATGCCAAATATATGTTGATGATATTATCTTTGGCTCATCCAACAAAGCTTTTAATGATGAATTCTCAAAGCTTATGACTAGTAGGTTCCGGATGTCTTTGATGGGGGAGTTGAAGGTATTTCTTGGCTTTGAGATCAAGCAAGTTAGAGGAGGAACATTCTTCAACCAAGCCAAGTATACTCAATATATTCTCAAGAGATTCAAAATGCAAGATTTGAATGGAGCTCCTACTCCCATGGCTACAAAGACTCATCTATAACAAAATCCAAATGGTAAAGATGTGGATCAAAAGGTATACCGGTCTATGATTGGTTCTTTGCTTTACCTTTGTGCATCTAGACCCGATATTGTGTTGAGTGTAGGTGTGTGTGCAAGATATCAAGCAGCTCCTAAGGAAAGCCATTTAATGGCGGTCAAAAGAATCTTTCGATATTTAGTTCATACCCTATTTTATGGTCTTTGGTACCCTCAAGGCTCAACATTCGCTCTTTGTGGATACACGGATTCGGATTGGGCGGGAGACAAGGATGATAGAAAATCAACATCCGGGGCTTGCCAATTCCTTGGTAGGTCCTTGGTATGTTGGTCTTCTAAGAAGCAAAATTGTATATCTCTCTCCACCGCCGAAGCCGAGTATGTTGCTGCTGCTAGTGCTTGCACCCAATTGCTATGGATGAGGCAAACTTTAAAGTAATACGGTGTCCATTGTGACAAAGTGCCTCTTCTATGTGACAATGAAAGTGCCATCAAAATTGCATACAACCCGGTGGATCACACAAGGACAAAGCATACTGAGATTCGACATCACTTCATTAGAGATCATGTTGCTAGAGGTGATATTGATCTATCCTATATATCAACCAAAGATCAACTTGCCGATATCTTCACGAAGCCAATTGATGAAGCAAGGTTTTGCTACTTGAGGAATGAACTAAATATCGTAGATTCAAGGAGTTTGACTTGATTATCTTGCACTCTTACCTAATACTCAACCCATGCTAGGTTTAGGTGTAGGCATGGACATAGGGGGAGTGCGATCCTAATTGATTGGACTATCCCTCCCTCCATTATGCGCAAAGTAAACAAAATCATTCCTCTTAATATCATTTTGTGATATGTGAGCTCAATGATGAGTTTTGGTAATGGACCCAAGATATATCTTCGTGGTGCCAAGCCGAGTATACTCAAATATGGTGGCCTAGGCCACCGCCCCCTCTCAGTAGAGAGGTTGATGTGCTTACTCGTGTTTGTCACCTAGTTGAATTGGTTTTCACTCATGATTGTCATCTATTTGAATTGTCATCATCGTTCTTAGTCTCATGCACTCTAGTTTGGTATTTATTTGTTTCTTCAATTTTTTTTGAGTGCATGTGCTTCTCAGCTCACTTATCTTAACCCAAGCCTCCGTACTCCCTCACGAAAACCCTCTCTCTATCCGCACAAGAATCATCCTTGATCCCTGGCTTTGGAATCAGATGGGACCGGTACTACCGGATGAGCCAGTACCTAGGACAGGAAGTTCCCAGATCGTCTCCTGGAAGAACTGCTCTAGGAATGGTACTACCGCCCACATGTCCGTCTCATCATCGGTACTACCGGTTGAACGGATTACTGGCTACCAGCTTGAGTACCGCTCCAACAACAGTACTACCTGATGGTTTCAGTATATATTGGACGCATGGGGAGAGGCACCCCTCAGTGCCTCATTATTTCCCATGCCCTCCACTCAAACCTGCGCCGCCACCGGAGATCTTGAAGCCACCGGAGCCCTGCCGCGCCCTCCTCCATTCGGATTCTCCTTGGATTCGGCCTCTTGGCGGGCTCCCACTCCTTTCCACCGCCATGGATCCCGGTACAACCGCCCTTTCTCTCTCCCCATTTGATTTCCCCATTAGATCTAGGTTTTGGCTTAGATTTGTGGAGAAATTGACTATGTACAAGGTTGTACTGCCATATGATTCCTTGATACCGAGTAGAATCCTCGATTGTGCAGTTTTAGGCCGTCATGTTGGGCCGTTACCATCAGATCTGACGCGTGTGTGCCGCTCAACCGGTAGTGATGGGGATACGCCTACTGGGGTATACTCGTGAGACGTTCCAGGCCCAAGGGTGGCGAGTGGCCACAGCAGCGAGTGGATCAAAGCCCAGAAGGTACCAAGCGATCGAAGTGAAGGCCTAGGCGAGTAGATAGGCCCATGACTAGGTTAAGCGACAGCTGTAATCGAATCGGTTGAGATATGTAAACCCTAGGGAGGTGAGCCTATATAAACCTCCCTAGGGTAGGGAGTAGAGACATGTTCCCTCATACACCCAAGCGACTCGCCGCCTAGCCGCCGAGCTCGCCCATTGTAAACGCCTCCATAATACAATCTAGCGAGAGTAGGTCTTTACCCTCAGGGGCCGAACTGGGTAAACCTCGTGTCTTTGCCCTCATCTCGCACCGCAGATGGCTGGCCGCCTTGCCCCTCGTTCTACTACCGCCGATTGCAGATCTGCCGTGACCATTCCCACGGCGCCCACCGTGGGGCTGGCCGGTCCGCCGGTGTTCGCGGCGAGATCCAATCTGCCCATCAGCGAGGCCGCCACCGGCCGCATGATAGCGATCGGCGAGATGCTCCAGATCTTGCCGGCGGCTACGTCCGTGGCGCGACGTCACGCACGATGATCCCGCCAATCGGCACGATCGGCCTCTTCGCCTCCTCACACCGACGCCATCGTCTCGGAGGACTCGGCTCGCATCCACGAGTCGCCGCCACGCGATCGGCTCTCCGAGAGCCAGTCCGCACGATCCACCGCCTTGCCTCCGAGTACAACTCGCCCACAGAACGCGGGCCGGAAATCAACGGCCGCGAAGATGCCCTCACCGACGACGCCGACTGGCGACCCCCGGCCACTCACCGGATCCATCGCCCAGTCTCCAACGGAAGACTTGAGGACCCTCCATCCTGGATCTTGACCGACCGGTCGGAGAATTCGCCGACCTCAGCGAAGAGCGCCACGCCGCGACATACATGGCCACCGCACCGATCCGGAGGATCCTTTTTCCACCCCAATCCTCCTAACGCCACGGCAGCGGAGGTCGAGGAACTCCGCTTGAAATCGGAGGCGGTACGCAAGAGCGAGGCGCGAAAAATTCCGCCTCGAGCAGGTGGCGCCAGAGTCGCCACGCTACCACCAGCGGATCGGTCACGTTTAACCCCACCGTTCAAGGGCGTGCCACGAACTTCGACGCAACGACACGGCTCGCGCCGAGCGCGCGATCTGCGAACGCGCCACGGAGGAAGCGCCTGGCCCCGCCAGATCGACGGCGATGGGTGCCCCACCACCCAACCGCACCTCCTGTGACCAGCCGCGGATAGTTGTCTCTTCACGGGAGCGAGACGCAAACGGCCTCCCATTCTCCACCCGATGGACAACCTCGTGGCGGCCGAGCAGCGATAGCATCACGGCCATCTGGCGACAGCGCCTTAGATCCGATGCGTCAGGCCTGCTCGCGAAGGCGTGAGCAGAAAGCGGCGCCGACTCGGGTCGAGTATACTCGCGTTCCTCGGGAAGCGGGCGGCCTCTGGCGCCCAAGGCGGCAAACACCTCAAGCGCCCGCCACCGAGCCGCTGCAGCTCCAACACCGACCAACGCCACTCTCCACCAACGATCCCGGGGCGACCAACTTCGCCGCTAACGGACAACCCATCGACGCCCGCACCCACATCATCAACAATCAAAGCTGGCCAAGACGCCAACGACGACGCGTCACCCTAACTAATCGCCGATGGCGAACCTATGGGGTCGCTCACGACTCGCCTAAGTGCCGGACCAATGATCCGAGGCGAAGTACCCGCCAAACTTCAAGGCGCCAAAGGAGATAGAAAATATGACTCCTCGCACGACCCGCACCGCTTGACACATACCTCATGGCAATGGGGATCGCGGGTCACACCGACCTACTGCGCCCGTTACCTCCCGATGATGGAGGGGCGTGCAGCAATGGATCAACACGCCCCCGTGACAGACGACTCGGAGGAAATGCGACGCCTGCCAGCACTTCGAGTGCTCCTACACCGCGCCACCACCATCGAGGACTGGAACGATCGTCCAGGGACCTAGTCGACCCGCTCGGGTCCAACGGTGGCAAGAGCTCGTACAACGCGTCGGCATCCACCCGGACACCGCGATCCATTGCTTCAAGACCTCGTGCGCCACGAGCCTCTAGTCGCCAAGCTCAAGCGACACGCCCGCACACTCGACAACATCCCCGACCTCCTCGAGATCGCCAAACGGTATGCCGAGGAGGATCCAAACCAGGAAATCGACGACGAGCCAGGAGGGCAATGCCGCACGGGCGGCAACGACGGCGGACGCCCGAACCCTACGCTACGGCACCGCCTCACGAAGCGCCGAACGACGGGCGAGTCGACTTGCCGCCAACGCCGGGCACGCAACGCGAGCCCAAGAGCTACCACCGACGGAGGGCAGCGCCGATGGCGGCAATTACAAGAACAAGCCAAGGTTCGATCCGCCCTCCTTAACCAACCATGTGCCCACAGCGGGGAAGGAAAGCCCGAACGCACACCACCGCCGACCGCCACACCCTCGGGGAAATCGAGAAGGCACGGCGCGCTGGAGGACACCGACAACGACCCGCCAAATGGCGGAAAATTCGCAAAGTAGCCGCTCGCTTCCACACCTTCACAGGCTTCAACGCGGCGCGAAGAAGGTCATCGCCCGCCGCTGTCAACGCGTGGCCCAAACAGACGTCCCCGTTCTCGAACTGGTCGGGCAACCCATCACCGGAGCCGCAAGACCACTGCGCCACGCATCGAGTACCGGGCAGAGTCGCCTGGTGGTCAAGCCCAAGGTTGGCGACATCGCTCCCCAAGACAGCGATGGGCGGCAGCTCCATCAACATCCTCTACCTCGACACCTTCAGCGGCGGCTCCGCAATCGATGATCGAGACAACCCACACCACGTTCCACGGCATCGCCCCCGGAAGGCGTATCCGATCGGCAAAGTCACGCTACCACTTTCGGCACCGCAAACTTCCGCACCGGCGGATCGTCTTGGTGGTGCCCTTCGACAGCCCTTACCATCGCCCCTGGGCGCCAGCGTTCGCTAAATTCATGGCGCACCACGCGCATAACGCGATGAAGCTCCCGGGCCGCGGCGTCATCACCATCAGCGGCGACCGACATGGCCGAATGCGAGGCCAAAGGAGCCGAACTTCGCCGCCATCGCGCGAAACTAATCACCGACGAGCTCGCCAAATACGCGAGCGGGTCAACAATGACGATCCCACAATACTCAAGAATCCCAACTCGGAGGGCACAAACACCTCAACCTTTGAGGCCACGACGCCACCGACCGTCGAGCTGGTCCCGGCGACAGCGACGGCGATTGGGACGGGCATGAGCCCAGATAGGAAGGCGCACTCATCGAAGTTCCTTCGTGAGAATAGGGACATCTTCGCATGGAAACCCTCCGACATGCCAGTGTCCCTAGGGAGCTCGCTGAGCACAAACTAAACGCCGACCCCAAAGTGCGACTGTCAAGCGTTCGCTACGCCTTCAATGAAGAACGCCACGAGCAATCGCCAAGGAAGTGCGTCACGCTGCCGGCTTCATCCGCCAATCAAATACTCCAAGTGGCTGGCAAACCCAGTCCGGTCGAGAAGAAAAACGGGACACGGAGAATGTGTATCGACTACACAAACTGAACAGCCTGCCCAAAGGAGAAGTTCCTCCCGGATCGATCGATAATCGATTCAACCGCGGGTTCGAGTCGCTATGTTTCCTCGACGCCTACTCGGGTACAACCAGATCAAAATGGCCGAGGATGAGGAGAAGACGGCGTCAATCACGCCATTCGGAGCCTTCTGCTACACCGCCATGACCTTCGGCCTCAAAAACGCCGGGGCGACCTACCAGCGGTGCATGCAAGAATGCCTCGCAAGCCAAATTGGCCGCAACATCCACGTCTACATCATCGACGACGTGGTCGTGAAATCGCCGCCAAGGCGACCTACGCCGACCTAGGAGACCTTCGCCAATCTGCGAGGTACAAGATAAAGCTCAACCCAGTAAGTGCACCTTCGTGTACCCGCCGACAACCATGGGGTGCGTCGTCTCCAAACGAGGGATCGAGGCGAACCCAACGAAGATCGACACGATCGCCTCGGCAAACCCGAAAGTGCTCGCGACGCCCGAAGCTGGGCCGGGCGTAGCGGCTCGGCCGCTTCATCCCCTTTGGCGAAAAAGGCGATGCCCCTATACCGCCTCGATGCGCAAGAACCCCACCTTCCAAAGTGGGACAAGGAGGCGGACGACGCGCCGCGACCTTAAAAAGGTGCGCCAGACCACTACCGCCGCACTCCGACAAAGAGCCTATGCTGGTTTACGCGGCGTCCGAGCGTCGTCGGCCGTAATGGTTGTCGAACGACCGGAGGAAGGAAAGGAGCGCCCGTCCAGCGGCCGTGTACTACATCGCGAGGTCCTCACCGAAGTCGCCACATACCCAGTACCAAAAGCTAGTATACGCGATCTTGAGGCTCAGCCGCGCGCCGCGACTACTTCCGTGAGCACCCGATCATGGTCGTCTCCTCGGCGCCACTACAAGACATCATCCGCAATCGAAGCGACCGGGTCGCCAAGTGGGCCGTCGAGATCGGCGTCCACAACATTAAATACGAAGCCACGGCGATTAAGTCGCAGTAATGGCATACTTCATCGCCGATCGAGGAGGCCCAAAGCAGAAGCTGCCATACCTCCATTACTGGAGCCTGCACTTCGACGGATCCAAGAACGCGGACGGTGCAGGAGCAGGGATAGTGTTGACTTCACCAAAGGGCGACAATCCTCCGCCTCGAATTCACGCCCTGCACCAACAACATGGCTGAATACGAGGCCCTACTTCACGGCATGCGAGCCGCCAAGGAGATGAACGTCAATCGCCTTCGGTGCTACGGAGATTCCGACCTCGTCGCGGGGCAAGTCGCCGGCACCTGCGACGCCATCTCCCCCACCATGGCGGCATCGCCGTGAGGTGGACAAGCCGGGCGGCCACTTCACGGCTACTCTGCCGAGTGGATCGACAGAGAAAAACGAGGAGGCCGACGCCCTCTCTCGCATCGGTCGGCTCGACTCGCACCACCCGCCGCGTGTTCCTCACAATCTCAAACCATCGCCTCCCCGAGGAGATCGACATCGAGTCCCACTCAACCAGGCAGCCTTGGTCGCACTCATCACCGATCCGCATTTATCGGCAGACCAAGACCTACATCGCCTACCCGAAACCGCACCGCCAGCAGACGAGACAACGTCGAATGATCGTCACGATGCAAGTCTTACACCATCATCGACGGCGAGCTACACAAGCGCAGTCACCGGCGTGTTCCAACGCTGCGTCAACCGTGAAGGACGCAAAATCCTCCACGACATCCACTCAGCGATCGCGGCCACCACGCCGCCGCCTCGGTCGCCAAGGCTATGCGACACGGCTTCATCGCCCATCGCACACGCCGACGCTGTCGACATCGCCCAGCGGCGCGCCGGTGCCGGCACGCCAACCGACGCACGTCGAGCTCGGCGCTCAAAACGATCCCCATCACTTGGCCATTCGTATGGGGCATGGACATGGTAGGCCCCTTCAAGAAAGCCCCTCCGCTACACCCACCTTCTAGTCGCCACGACAAATTCACCAAGTGGGTGGAGGCCAAGCCAGTCCGAAATGCGACGGAAGACCGCCACTAAATTCCTCGCGAGCTCATATATCGCCACGGGTTCCCAAACAAGATCATCACGGACAACGGCAAACTTCGCTAAGGAAGCAATGGACGAATTTTGCGAAGAGCACCACATCCGGCTCGATCGCGTCGACGCCACCCGAATCCAACGGCCAGGAACGAGCCAACCAAAGCATCCTCCATGGCACAAGCCGACCTGGGTACCACTCGAGCGCACACCGGATGCTGGGTCAAGAGCCCCTCCGTCATCCGGGGAATCCGTACCTCGGTTAACGTGTCGACGGATTCACTCCTTCTTCATGGTCTACTACCGCTACCATGCCCACCGACCTCGAACACGACTCGCGCTGGTCGTCCACTATACGGAGGTCGAATGAGCTGGCCCGCCAAGATGGGCTCGACCAGCTCGACGAAGCACGCGACCTCCGATCACGACCGCCATTTACCAGCAAGGACTCCGCTACACACCGACGGTGAAAACCCGCACCTTCCGTGAAGGAGACCGTGTTACGCCTCATCCAGACAAGAAGGGCATGCACAAGCTCTCCTCTCCGTGGAAGGCCGTTCGCATCGGGCGCGTGCGCAACGACGCCTACTACCTCATCGACGTTCGCGGGACGGCGAGCTCGGCGTCAGCGACCATGGAATGTAAACCTCCTCCGGAAGTTCTACTCCTAGAACCCCACATGTACTCCAGCTATGAAATAAAAGAAACGTTACGCAAATTGCCTACTCTCCATGCCTTGTGCCACTGCACTGTAATAACAGCGTCATGCTAAGATGCGAAGTCAACCTTTGGTACAGCGATCGGCACGGCTAAGTAGTGCGATGTAAGAGCACCGAGTCATTTCAGTCTTGCGTCTAAAAACGCCAATCCGGAGCCCCATTGAGTCGCTTAGCGACTGGTTTTACGAACCAAGACAACTGCCCTCGCTTCACAGACCTTGGTCCTCTGCATCCTCGGCATAGCGACTCGAACGGCTAAGTACCACGCCGGGACTGCATACCATTCGCCGCGATCGTCGTGGAAAACGCCAAGTAAGAGAGCATGCCCAGATCGCCACGATCGACCCCACGGGCCAGGCAGGAGTGACGCGCTCACACCAACGCGCTAAGTCCTCAACCACCCTCGAGTCGCGCCTTGAACTACCAAGTACCACGCTCGGGGACTCGGCCACCACCCGTCACAGACGGGAAAACGGTAAAGCACAGAGCACAAGGGAGTCGCTTATGATCGGCTCTCCGAGCTCGGGCGAGTCGACTAAACTAACAAAACACATGATAACAACAAACATCATATACGAGGTGAACCCCACAAAAGGGCGGACGCGCTCGGGGACTCGTCCAAAATCAAATCCAAAACACACAAACAAATAGCAAAATGGACACGACGTCCCATTCAATCGCATATTGCATTGTCTTATATTACAAATTATGCGCGGCGTAATCGCCGCTAACACATCCAGGCAAACTACCCTATTCTGCAGCTTCGACGACGACTCGCGAATCCCGCGCCACGGATGAACGCGTGTACGGGTTTGACGGATACGTCGTCAGCCACCGCCATCGGCCGGCGAAAAGGTTGCTCGACCTTGAAGTCACGATGCGGTGCTCGGGTCGCTCGCGCGACGACCGTTTCCTGGTAGGGAAGGAGGTCGCCCATCGCCCAAACACGCTCCGAGTACGCGGCGGCACGCTCTTGCAACTTGAGAACCTCGGACAGGTCCACCGCGCCAGTCGACGAAGGATACCCACTCGTCACATCGTCGAGGTCGAAATCCTCGGGGAAGTGGGCGAGTCCAAGGCTCAGCGCTGTCGACGCTCCACGCCGAAACGCCGACCGCGTCATGAACTCAACGACCGCAGGCACCTTCTCCAAATACTCCCACACCTCAACGAGGTCATTGGGAATAACCTCCGTGGGCGACATTTCTTGAAGGTAGGCGCGGATGCACGTCGCCGATAAGCGTGGCCGAAGTCGACGAGCATGCTTACGCACGCCTGGCCGAGCGAGCTCGCTTCTTGGCTACCAATAACGCGACCTGCGAGAAGGAGACAATGATGAGTGCGACGGACACCGCAACACCCCAACTAATGGAAAGGGAAGATGCACTCACCAAGCAGCGGGCGGGCGAGCCCCGTGATGAAGCACTGAAGCGACGTGTGGTCGTCCTGAAGCCCAGCAATAAGGGCTTCCGACACCTTGCGATCCTCCTCCGCGGCTGCCATGGCGGCCTTAGCCCGCCCGCCGAGCTAGCTTCTTCCCTCGCCTCCGCAGCTCGCTCGAGGTCGGCGACCAGCTGGCGCCAGAGCAGATCGCGCCGCTTCCAACTCACCAGCCGGGACAAGCTCCTGGCGAGCTTCCTCTGCCCTCGCAGCAACAGCCTGGAGCTCTTTGTTCGCCTCCTAGATTGTGGTCAGCTCCTTCAAGACGCTGTTATGCGCTACCGGTCCGCCGATTCGAGCCAGACCCGTGATATCATCAAAAAAGTCAAAACGGTCTCCTAAGTGCCCACCCGCTGAAATTCAGCGAGTGCGCACTTTCGGGACTAGCGATCAAGAAATTTCCAAGTGCCCACCGCTAAAATTTAGCGCACGCACTCGGGACTGGATAAGAAAGTAAAAGACGAAAATAATAAGAAGCCGCCGCAGCACCGACTGATCCTCGGGATCGGATATACCGGATGGCTGCGCCAAGCATGCCATGAAGTTGCATAGCGCCCACGGATGCGTAACGCCGGCGTGCTCACGACGCTTGTCGACTTCAGCATCGACGGTCCTCGAGCGAGGCTCGGGATGCAGCGCTGGCCGCCGCCTTGGTCACGAAGCGAGGAAGGTGGCGATAGAGGCACCCGCCCAAAGGAAGTCGCCCGCCGCTCCGTGCAAGGAAACGCCTTCAGAGACGCGTTGCCTCCACCACGGGCCGGCCGACCGCCGGGTCATCGAGATGGACGATGTCGCCCTTGGCCTTCTTATCGCCATCCGCCGAGGCAACGACTCGTCCGCCTTCCTCTTACGGGAAGGATCCTCCTCGCTAGCGGTGGAGGGTACCGCCACTCGGTGGCCCATCCTTTTCACTCCGGTCCCGCACATCACGGATCAAGAAAGACAATCGAAATAGCTATGGAAAATAGGAAGGCCGATTGCACTCACTTGGCAACCGATGAAGCGTAGTTCCATGCGAAGGCCGGACGGTTTTTCCAGCTCGGGCCCGCTTGGCATCGAGCCCTAGTTCCAGACGCCGCGTGCCCAAGACACGGACGGCTTCTTCGTTGTCGAGGCTGCGGTGGCGCCCTGCAGATACCTTCGCAGGGCTTCTTCGCGAATCGAGCCGCTACGCCGGAGTTTCTTTGCGGGCGGCCGCCCCTAATCGGAACCTCCTTGCGAGGTGAAGTCGCCATATGGAGCCTTCCCAGCCAGTAGACTGGTGAAATGGCGGGGCATCGAGGCCAGCGGCACTTCCACAAATCAGCGCATCTAGCGCGGTTGTCGCTGGCTGCGCCACATCGCCGAGCTGTGAGCATCGAGCTGCTCGTCGAGTCGCGGCAAGGCCATCCTCGGGCTTTTTTCCTCTTCGGGGGCCTCGCCCTTCTCCTTCTTCTTCTTCTTGAAGGAGCATTCGGCGCGAGGTGGTCTCACGGGAGCTCGTCATCATCATGACGCCGAGGCTCCTGCTTTCGTTCGATTCGACGCGTTCGCTGGTCTTTCGGACCAGCGGAGCAATTTCCTCTTCGGACTCGTCCTCGTCGTCCCCGTTGCCCTTCGCGGGTGGCGATTCGCTTGTATCCTGGGCGGATGGCCCCGGGTTCTCGTCATCGGCGGGTGGGAGCCAACCTTCCACCACTTGGAACAGCTGCGATGAATACAAAACAGAGTTAGAATTACCGCGACTGCATACGCTGCGACTGCAAACAAGATAAAGAAATTACCGTCGGAGCCGGACGCTTCGCGGTGTAGGGGGAGATCCCGGCCTGCGCATCCGTGTACACCACCTGGGTGATCTTCTTCAACGCTGGGAGATAGTCCTCCAGCTTCCACTGCCGAGGCAGGCTGTCGAGTCTCCCCGCCCGTAATCGATACATGTAATGGTCGCGATGGGCGGCGGAACGAGCCGCCAAGCCAACAATTGTACAAGTTTATCGCTGAGCCCCTTCTTCTTCGCACCACGGATGGCACGGAGCATCTCGCCGACGACCATCCGGGTCGCCGGAAGCTTGCCGACCGAGATGGCGTGGTTTGAACGTTGGCCGAGCACCGGGATCGCCGCCTGATCCTCCGGAGTCGCCTCGGTCACGTAGAACCATGACTTCTTCCAACCGCTCGGCCGGCAAGATCGATCGAAGAAGGAAGCTTTGGACTTGAGTTGAACGTCAGCCGCTGCTAGCATTGGGTCATGCCGCCTCGCGGTGATCCGTCTGCGGGAACAGATCTTGCCACAGGGAAAGTAGGGCAGCTCAGTAGCACTTCGCAGAACGCCACGAAGATGGCGAGCTGCTCGATGTCAGGGGACCCAGATCCGAGGGCTGGATCCCGTAGTAGGCGCAAAACGCCGAAGAACAAGGACGTGGAAACCCTAACCCCGCCGAGATGATCGTGAACAGACGAACTCCTCTCTCGCTGGTTTGGGGTCGCTCCTACCGAGGATACGCCAACACCGCTCGAGGATTCCGGCCTCCTCAAGGAGGCCACCCTGCACTTGGACCTGCCCCATGGTTCGTGAGAAGGGCCATAGCCGAGAGGTTGGTTGGAGGTCGGAGGATTTCGGGTCGATTGGATCAAGGAGCAAAGGAAAGAGAATGCGCGCACTCGGAAGAAGTGGTGGGCAGTTGGCTCTACGATTGCCTGCCATTCCTCTTATATAGCGGGAGTTACCCGCTAAATCAGGGGGGCCGTTACCGCGCGATGATTACGCCAAAAGTTACCGTTGAGTTACCTTAACGGCTAGTTTGACCATGCCTGACGGTCCAACTCCAGCCACTCGGCTCGCTAGGTCATTCGCCGCGACCGCGTCCCGTTGGCTCGACTCGCTCAAGACGCGACTCGGTTCACCGGATTTCCTCCTTCATACAGGAGCCCGCCGACGATTCGACTAGATGCCTACTTTGAAGCCGTATGCTCCGACTGCCAGCAGCCACTTACGCCTAATCAACGACGGCCTGGGACTCTTGATGGGGATACGCCACCTTGGGTATACTCACCGACGCTTCCGATCGCCCAAGGGCTAGCGAGTGGGCCTGCGAGCGGCGAGTGGATCAAAGCCCAAAGAAGGTACCAAGCGATCGAAGTCAAGGCCCAAAGTAGATAGGCTCACGGACTAGGTTAAACGACATCAAGTTGTAACCAATCGGTTGAGATATGTAAACCCTAGGGAGGTGAGCCTATATAAACCTCCCTATAGGGTGAGTATAGACACGTTCCTCATACACCCAAGCGACTCGCGCCTAGCCGCCGAGCTCACCCATTGTAAACGCCCATAATACAATCTAGCAGAGTAGGTCTTTACCCTGGGCCGAACTCAGGTAAAACCTCGTCTTTGCCCTCATCTCGCACCGCAGATGGCTGGCCGCCTTGCCCCTCGTTTACTACTCGCTGATTCAAAGATCTCGTGACCATTCCCATGACAGGTAGTACCGGAACTTGTTCCGGTACTACCGGTCCACTCTGACCACATTTTTCTGCCCAAATTGTAGATTCTCTCGTTTGTGCCTTTGTGATTCTTGTGCCCTTATCTCCTTGCTATCCCCCCTTGTGCTTTCACAGATGCAGGTGGTTCTCGGGGTGCACGCAAGCGCTCCAAGTCTGACCGTGAGATTGTTGACGAAGAGACGGAGTCTGAGGAAGAAGTTATGCCACAGCCAAGACACCGTTCCAAGCTGCCTGCCACTCGAGGTGGTCGTGGGTCGAAGGGTTACCAAGCGCCACCGGGCGTGGCGCGCCTCCTCTCGCCCCCCTTCCACTGGGCGTACCAAAAGTCTCAGCTCTGGGCCATCTGGGCCAAAGAAACTGTCAGATATCTCTGAGTCAGATTTTAGGGCTCTCCGGATTGAAAATGCATACTCCCGCAACCAGAGCGAAGCAAGGGAAGACAGTCTCTTCTATGATGATTTCCAAGAGCGTGATTATCATGAGGTTCTTTTGACCAACATCCGATGGTGGTGCCTCGTGATGGATTGACATGGGACACATTGACAAGAACCTTGACTACTTTGTCAAGCTAAGGAAATCTGCTCGCCTTGGCTTGTTCCCCATTATGGAGTTTCAGATGACTATGATCCCTCCTTATCTGCGGTTTATGCCACTGCACATTTTCACACTGGCCGCACTCGGAAGATTACCTGGATGACTCAAGGTGCTGTCAAGGAAGCTACACTTGCGGAGTTTGCTGCCATCTTGGGGTATGAAGATCGCGGCCGGGACGTTCCTTGTGGTTTTCGCTGTCACATGCGGGAGCATCCCTCCAAAAAGGATGTTATTACACCTTTGTATATTCGAGGCCGTGGGGTTGCTGGCAAGATCAAGGATCTACTCCCCACATATGACATTCTCCATCGCATTTTCCGTGAGACTGTTGCTCCTCGTGCGGGCAACAAGGATGAGATACATGGGTTCTCCATTGACTTGCTATTCAACACCTTCCTCAACCAAGAATCCGGCAATCCCCTTGATGTGACAGACTTCATATGGAATGAAATGGTTGCTTCTGCATACACTCGGAGGGTTCCACCATTTGCTCCTTACATTATGGCCCTTATTGTGTCAAAGTGCCCCGTCATTGCTAGGACTCTCTCCACTCGCTCTCTCGTTGTGCACAGGCCAAAGGCACTCAAGATCAAGAAACATGCTAAACCTCGCGTTGAGGCAGGTGAGGAGGATGAGGATGACTCTGAGGATGCTGATAGTAGTCATGACACTGATTATGTTGTCTCTCGTCGCAAGAATGCCAAGCCCTCTTGGGCCAAAAGGATGGAGGTCAAGCTCAAGAAGATCTTCTACTTCCAGGTTGACAACCAAAAGCGCATGTATGAGGCGCATGTGTATGCAAAGAAAGCCTGTGCTCGGGAGAAGGAAATGATGTCTGCTCAAGGTTTGACCATCTCCGAGGGATCCGAGAACAACATCACTCCAGAAGATCAGTGGATTTCTCAGCACAGCCGTTGGGACGATGATGTCTCTTCCTCGCACCGCGCCCCACCCACTTACGAGGATGAGGAGGACCTTGAGGATGAGGAGGAGGAGGATGATTGACCTTTGGGACGGTAGCTTTGCACTTGTCCCTTTTTGGCGTCTTGATGCCAAAGGGGGAGAAGTTGCACTTTAGGCACGGGTGTTGCATGGGAAGTCACAAGCTCGTTTTTCTCTTTGATCATTTTATTGCTTGTGAACTTCGATTTCCCTCTATTTATGTGTGAGACTATGTGTTCATGTCGTGTGAGACTATGTGGTTGTGGATCCATCTTATGAGACTATGTGGTTTATTTCATTGGATCCATCTTGTGATGTTATGCGGTATCTACTGTCTATATATTCCTCATCACATGTTTTGTGCAAACGTATGTTCAAATGCTAGTTTCCATATTTATGCACCCATGTTGGGTTTGTAAAATAGAGGGGGGGGGGGGTTGTTTCTACACATCTAGGGGAAGTCCCGTCTCTATTTTACAAATATCATATGCTTACTATTAAAATCATCTTGCAGAAGTGTATTGTCATCAAACACCAAAAAGGGGGAGATTGAAAGAGCATTTTCCTATCCCTCTGATTTTGATGTTTGATAACAATACACTTATCATTTTAACTGTGTGCTAATTTTATCACAGGATTGATAAGAGAAGGCACAATTAATGGCATATCAATTCCCCTTGCAAAAAAACCTCGGTCAACCGGTAGTACCGAAATACAACCCGATTACCGCTGACACCAGACTACCGGTTCTAGTACCGTTGGCACCGATCAGGTGATAGGTGCGTGCTGGTACACTTCGGACCACGGAGTGGCACTACCGTCCAACCGGTAGTACCGCTGGTAAGCGGTACTACCGCTGAGGCGGTCGTCACTTTCGGCGATCGGGCATACCGACTAGCACTCACCCTCTCCATTTTTGTTAGTACCAAGCGGTACTTGGTACTACCGCCCAACCGGTAGTACCACTTCTCACGACCGTACTACCGCTGGGGTAGTACCGCAAGGACGATATCGCCCAAGACCAAGAATGTCAAGATTTGGAGCACCTCTGCACTGGTCTGGCATTGACCAGTAGTATTGCTAAGCGGTACTACCGCTTGAGTACCGGTACATTAAATGCTCCAACGGCCATATTTCGTGGAGGGGTATAAATACCCATCCACCTACCTTGGGACAAATTGCTCAGCACATTAAAGTCATTGCCCACCATTGGAGTCCATTGGAGCCACCCAAATCTTCAAGATCTCATCATCCCACCACCCAAAGTCCTTGATCTTTGGGGAATCGAAGGAGGAGTCCCCAATCTACTACTTCACCAAAAGAGATCTTCATTTCTCCCCCATTTCATTGAGGGCACCTTTGCACTAGTGTTTACTTGGAAACCCTAGTTCTTGTTTTTGTTCTTACAAGCTTGTCTTTGATTGCTTTGACAGCTTGCTTGTATTTGGGAGCCTCCGATTAAGTTGTGGATGTGTGCCCCAACCTTGTAATGGTGCCGGCTTCCACCTTGAAGGTTGCCGATATAGTGGAAGGTGAATCGATCCCGTTGGGGTGAGACTCATCGGAGAACAAGGGAGGCCTCTCGTGGCGTTGGTGGTTTGAAACCACCCCCTCTCCAAACGTAGACGTACTTCCCCTTAAAAGGAAGGAACTATGGGAAACAAATCCTTGTGTCTCCGCGTCCACTCTTCGGTTACTTCTATCCTTTACCGCACCTTACTTACTTGTTACTACTTTGTGTTGTGGTAGCTCTTGCATAATTTTCATATAGGTAAATTCACCATAGTTGCATTATCTAGAGAATTTACCTTATTGTCAAACCTTAATTTGAAAAAGAAGAAAATTTGAAGTAGCACCTATTCACCCCCCTCTAGGTGCCCATACGATCCTTTCACGGGGGAAGCCGAGCCGCTGGTTGTTGCCAACGTGGGTGTGCTCTAGCACGGCCGCGAGCGTACATCCGGGAGCGTTCCACCATCGCCGTCGCACCGCCGCGTTGTTGCGCTTTGGCGGCGATCCTGGTGGCCCTCATGGTGGGCGAGCTCCCTGAGCCATCGGTCGGCGAAGAACTGCTCCTAGTAGAGCAGGTTGCCGGGGTCCTCGACGAGATCCGGGTCATCCATGGCCGCAATGGCGGCCTAGATCTCCTCGACCATCTCCTCATCGTCTGTGAATCGGCAAAGACGAGGATCCCACCGGCCGAAGCTTCCGCCAAAGGGTTCGAGTGTCCGACGGTGCCATGTACCCCGCGTCGTGCAGCATCTGGGCCTCCCAGGGCTGGAGCGTGCGTCGACTTAAGCCGTTCGCCGCCACGGGATCGCTGGGAAACCTCTCGGCCATGGCGTTCGCCGGAGTTGGGGGAGTAGGGAAGCTGTGAGAGTGGGTGAAGTGAGCCGACGAGGTCGACGACTTTTACAGGCCGAAGTGAGCGAAGAGGGTGGGAGGGGTGTAGCGGCGAGGGCGGGAAAAGGGGAACCGACAGGCAGTTATTGCCCGTCGGTCCGTCGCGGGAGCCGAGACGACGGTGGCGCGCCATTACGGCGACATGTGGTCGACGAGATGGACAGTTAATGCCCAGCGGTCCGTCACGGGCTTCTGAGGCGGAAGGATGACGACGACGCGACTTCTATCGCTGACTGGACGGGTCCACGCGCCGAACTTTTTTCCCGCTTAATTCGTTTTGTCCAGCGTTCCCAAGTCGTTCCCGACGCCCCGGGAACGGCCTGAAAAGTATGGACCAAAGTTAGCCCAAATTTGAAAAAAACCAGAGCGCTGAGAACACGTCTGGGCAATTTTCGGCGTAGGAAAAAAACGCCCTCTTTAGTGAAGATGCTCTTAGAGCATCTCCACTTGTTGGCCGAACCCAGGCCGAAATCCGGACCAAACTTCGGCCGGACGGCGCAAGTTTTCGGCCTAGGTACGCCCAGTTTCCCACTCGCGTACCCAGGCCGAGTTCCCGAGTCGCCCGTTTCCGCTAGAATTCGGCTCAAATTCGGCTAAAGTTCGTCCAAATTTCGGCATAGTTCGTCATACGATTAATATACAGAACACTATAAGACCAATATTCGGCGAAATTTTAAACAGAGTTCGGCGTACTGTAAACATAGTTCGGCCTGCAATAAAATTACAACATATTTCGGCCAAGTTCGGCCAGTTCATGCTCAGCATCTACGTCGTGTTGCCCCTGCGTGTCCATAGGTGCTCGACAAGATCATCCTGCAGTTATTGATGCATCGCCGGATCTCGGATCTCCTGACGCATTGCGATGAAGGCAGCCCATGTTGGAGGCACCCGATGATCAGGCTCGGCAAGAGGACCCTATAGATGGTATGGCTCGTCCTCCTCGAGCAAACTCATTGGATCCTTCTTCTCTCATCCTCAATGATCATGTTGTGCAAGGTCACACAACAGTTCATCACTTCCCACATCTGATCTTTCGACCAGGTCATAGCAGGGAACCGGACAACTACAAACCTCTGCTGGAGCACACCAAATGCCCGCTCCACGTCCTTCCTGCAAGCTTCCTGTTCCTTGGCAAAGTGAGAATGCTTGGGGAGCATTGGGCCCGAGATAGTCTTCACAAATGTTGGCCATCTTGGATAGGTGCCATATGCTAGATAGTATCCCTTGTTGTAGTGATGCCCATTGATCTCAAATTCCACAGGGGGAGCATGACCCTCAACAAGCTTGGAAAAGACAGTTGAGGAGTTGAGGACGTTGATGTCGTTGTTCGATCCTGTCATGCCAAAGAAGGAGTGCCAGATCCAAAGATCATGTGTAGCAACTGCCTCAAGTATCACAGTGCATCATCCTTTGTGGCCTTTGTACATTCCTTGCCATTCAAATGGATAGTTCTTCCACTCCCAATGCATGCAATCTATGCTTCCAAGCATACCAGAAATCCTCTACTTTCATTGCGAGGATCCGAAAAGGTCTTCAGATGGGTGATCTCAAATCGTTCCTCGAACAGCAATCAACGCCTGCGAACTCGCATAAGCAATCAAGGGCGGTGGACTCTGTGATGCGGAGATAGTCATCGGCAGCATCAGCCGACGCTCCATATGCAAGCAACCTCATCGCCACGGTGCACTTCTGAAGCGACGAAAACCCAACCAAACCGGTGCAGTCCTTCTTGCAAAGAAACTATGGGTCGAACTTCCGGATGGCATGCACGATCTTGAGGAAGAGCTTCCTCATCTGAACGGCGAAACACGTCATCTCCATGGAATGGTGGTCGACAGTAGTCGGCGTACAACATGCAATAGCCTCTATCCTTTGTCCTTGCACTTCATGCGACTGGCGCGAACCACAGCGCTTGCCGCCATCTGCATGTACAATGCGGCGATGCGAGAATCGCAAGTGCTCTTCACTTTGGCGACCTCGGCGCCTCCTCCTCCAGAGTTCGCGAGCAACTCGTCGTTGTTGAATCCATGGCGATATCGCCTCGCCGAGTCGCGACAAGATGCGTTGCCGAGTCCATGGCGAATCCGACCAAATGTCGAACACCAAGGCGTGGTGGTGGCGAGCCGTAGAAACAGCCACGACAAGGGTAGGTCGAAAGCGGCGGCCGAGGCGTGGGCGGCAACGACGGCGAAGCTAGAGGCGTGGGCATGTCTCGGCGAGGAGCTCCGCCACGGAAGTCATGGCGATGAGCTCATGGCGGCAGCCTGGGCGAGTGGAGTGGGTGAAAATGGGATTCGCTGATGAGCGGGCTCACGCCCGCTTATCTGGCGTCGGCGTCCCCTGCAGGCATCTTGAAACTCCGGAACAGGTAGGCCGGATCAAAACACGTCGAAATCCGGACGAAAACAGGTCCTGGATACACGACTGGACAATTTTCGGTGTCCGGACTGAATTTCGGCGTCCGGACCGACGTCTAGGTAGGCGAGTGGAGATGATCTTGGGGTTCTGGCCTTTTTACGGGATCTGAGTTGTTCCTAGGGGGACTGGCGACTGTAGTGGATCTGGAACACGTTTTCTGTAAATTTTGCGGTTTTAATGCCATGGGTCCATTGCCTAGACGCCCTCCACAACAAGAAAACAACGCAAAGGAACCTTTGTTTGCTCTTGTGATGGTGGGAACGGAGGAGCCACGCCCGCGCCCGCGCCCGCGAGGCGTAGCCATAGATTTCCTCACAGCCACCACGCCACGACATGATACTAGGCATCCACCATGCCATCCGACTCCGAGCCGCCCTGCCCCTGCCCCTGCCCCTGCCTCTCCCTGTACCCACCCACCACCCATAGCTCGGTCACCATAAGTCGCCGCCCCACCCAGCCCCAGCCCTAGCCCCAAATCCCGATCTTCCCTTGCAACAATCCCTAGCCCCTTATCGCCGCCCTCTGCTCCGCGCGCCGCCGCGGGGGCGACGAGATGCAGGCCGCCCCCCACCGCCGCTACCGATGGGTCAAGGAGTGGTTCGTCTCCCAACCCCCCGAATTCTACTCTGCTTTCGAGCTTTGTTAGTTTTTCCGGTTCATGTGTGATTTGGATCTGAATTATTTGCGCTGCGTCGCTTGCCTAGGGTTCCGCAGGACCTGGTCATCGCCGGCGGCCCGTGCGCGCTTTACAAGTGGGTGCGAGGTACGCCTCCTACGTCATCTTCTTGCTGCTGTATAAAAAAAAACGAACTTGCTTACTGTGACGTGTACTGTTTGCTTGGTGTCATCGTCCCTGCAATTGACATTATTGTTGGCTGTTATTGTGGTTTTCGTTGCTTAAATTACACCCAAGATTTATCAGAGGCTTCGGTTTGGTTAGTCACGGGTGCAGGGTAGCCTAATTATCGAGAAAGAGAAGAGCTTCGCGTCTTGTTGCATCGGTAGAAGCAGAACTATAGTAATAGGCTATTACAACGGAACACAACTCCGGCGAGATAACAACTGAAAAACCCTAGAGGGTCGTTGTACTTGTAAGAGACACACCACCAGATATGTCACTGGCCAAACTGCCATACTTCAGCCAAGATGTCGCAGATGCCCATGGTGAAAAGACGGTAGATGACCACCCACTGACTAATGTTGATGCGCTGCATGTCGCTGCACCTCATCCCATCACAGTGAACACCCAAGCCACCAGATGATGCCCGCGTTGCCCCACGCTGAAATAGACTTGTTGTCGTCCTTGCACCGCCGACGCACTGTGATGCCGGTGAGCTCAGGCATTTGAGCCACACCACTAGGACGGCAAGGCACGAGTACCTCCACGTGCCGGTACTTGTGTGACCTGACGTCATGTCGCTTGCACGTCGTCGACCCCACTAAGAACTGAACGCTGGGCCAAGGCGCGTGCTAACGACATCCAGTGAGCCGCATTGACAACCCACATGGGGCACAGTAACACACTTGCTACTGCACGTTCTTCGTCCAAATCTGCAGCAATGCTGTCAACACACATCAGGTGTCTCCCGGTAGCGTATACAACAGTACCAGCCACGACCCTCACTGGCCAACCACCCCGCCACCCGACATTGCCCCTCCAAAATTAGTATAGCTAGTCCAGACCCCCCAGGTGCCCAGATCCGCGACACTCAGTGGGCATCATAGTTCAGCAACACGGTGAGTCTGTCCAGGCTAGTCTAATTGTGACCCTCACTGTACTGTAGCCTACCTGCCTGCTTGGTGACACCTGATGTGGGTACAGCGATGTGAATTTCTCAGTAAACAATGACACATCAATACAATGAGTATATATGGGTATTTAAAAGCAAAAAAAATGTAGACATCAGTGGCAGCAGGAGGGAGAGAGAGAGGAGCATGCTAAAATGTCGATTGAGTTTGGGTATTAACGACTAAGAATTATCAAGAAGTACTGTCATCTAATTTTTTGGTGTTGTGATTTCAAATCCACCGATACTTCCCAATACCGAATCACTGTATATCGTCGTATCAATGTTGTATCCACTACCGATACAGCACTTAACCTAGTCTGAGACTTCCTGAAATACTGAGTATGGTCTATGAAGTATGTGATCTGTTCTTACCATTTACTCTGTTGCTCTAGTTGCATCCAGTATTTTTCTGCCCTGTGTATGATGTAATGGATTTCAAATGTTTACAATTGGAACAGTACAGATTGACATGGGGATTGTCAAGTTTCTGTTTAGTTTGTGCAGACTTTAGAGTTGAGACCAATATAAACCCATTAGTCTAGTGATGATGACTTCTCTCATTGCAAATGGCAGAAGTTGAGATTTTGTATGGAGAGTGCGGTCAACATGTCAAATGATTTCTGTTCTTAAATTTCAAGTGTTTGTGTTGACAATATCACACTCTTCCACACCGCTTCTGTCTTTACAATTTATTTCGTGACAATTTAGAAATCCCATGCAATTAACCAATGAGGATGAGTTAGTTGAATTTTCTTTTTTTGATGTGGTGTTTGCCTTTTGATTTATCCTTCTCTTTCAGCTAATAATGTTTTTACCATATTCCTTTACAGAGGATAGATTGGCTGCTCTTAAATCCAAGGACAAGGAACAAGTGGTGGACTCTGCAAAGCCCGAGCCGACCACTGAGGTTCTTTTCTTATGCAGCTATGATGGCTGTGGGAAAACTTTTGTTGACGCAGGGGCTCTTAGGAAACATGCCAACGTCCATGGGGAGAGGCAATATGTCTGTCACTACGAGGGATGTGGCAAGGTATTTTGTCGCGTTGTCTTGCCTTGCCTTCATCGGAAAGCCATTTGGATATGGCAGTGACATTGTTGAACTGAGTTGCTTATCTGATTATTTCTGTTGATCTGATCTTACAGAAATTTTTAGATAGCTCGAAGTTGAAGAGGCATTTTCTTATTCATACAGGAGAGAAGAACTTCGTCTGCCCTCATGAAGGTTGTGGCAAGGTAATACCATGCTCTCTCTGTTGTATCTATTATAATTTTCTTTAAACGATTTTCGTTTTTAGTCATATATGATAATTTCTATACTCTTTCATAATTTGTAAGATGGCAGGTTATCAGAAATATTTAATCATGTGGAAAAATATTTTGTGCTGAATATAGAAAAGCTCAATGTTTGCTTTCAGTTTTGACTTCAACTACTTGTCTTCGAGCTTTGCATTTCATTATCTTTCTGTCATCTGCATTTAGCTTATGATGCTTGTCTTTCTGTTATCTGCATTTAGCTTATGATGATTTTGTTTATTATGAAGCAAGTGCATTTTCTATACATCATATGGATTTCGCATGCACGCTAGAGAGGAATCGCTACCAGAACAAGTACTCACTCTAAAAAGGACATGAACTCACAGCAGTATTTTCTGCAATCCAAGATCTTCTGTGTCAAAGCAATATACTTGAAAATAATCAAATAATACTAGAGGTAGGAAATGTAAACAATGTTAACAGGCTCATTCTGGAGTGGCGGCGGTACGAGGATGAGACTTGTGCACTATCTCTAGTATGTTGGAGAATTTTATTAAGCTTAGTAGGATGCACCGGATATGTCATACTTAATAATTGGTGGGAATGCAATCCAGCCCATTGACGTTTTCTCTTCATGGTTGTGGATTTGGGGAACTTGTATATTTAATGTGATTTTTGTCCTGATTATTGCAGGCTTTCTCTTTGGACTTCAATTTAAAGGCACACATGAAGACACATTTTGCGGACAACTACCATATGTGCCCGCACCCAGAGTGTGGTCGAAGATTTACACAAGAATCTAAACTAAGGGCTCATTACAGGGCACAGCATGAGAAGGTAAGATGTATGGATATTTGTCAATTGTCAGTTATCTCAGGAACTACACTCACAAGACTACAATTTGGCGTACAGAATCCAGGAGCGCCTGCACTGAACCTCCATCAGCCAGTAAAACCTCCCGTAGTAGCACCAGTTCCCTCGGCTGCGCGTCCATATGTCTGCCCTTATGACGGTTGTGCCAAGGCATACATTCACGAGTACAAACTCAACCTCCATTTGAAGAAAGAGCATCCCAATCACTACGCGGATGCTGGTGCCGAAGCTGGCCCTTCGAGGGGCACCAAGAATTCCGTGAAGGAAGCCAAACCGCACCCAACTTGCCGCTCCCCAAGATCCCTAAGCACAGCGGTGGCTACATGGCACCATCTCCAGCGGTCAGTATCCCAGAGGAGCACCAGTGGCCAAGGAAAGTGCTGTACGAGGAAGATAGTGAGGAGACCGAGGAAGAGGGAGGAGACAACCTCGAGGATGGCGGATCGAGGTACAGGGCTGCTAGCAGCGACGACGACGACGAGGAGACGGAGGACGAAGAATGAGCGGCCTCGCCATGATTTGCATCAGGGTCACTATGGACATAGTTTGTGAGCACTGGGTTACAGTTTTGCTGTGGACATAGTTTATGAGAAATGGGTTATAGTTTTGCATCCGTGCACTGTGGTGTATATACTAAGGGTGGATAGTTAGGCAGAAACATGTGAGTTGCATGCATACTTGCATGTAAATTCTGAGGGTCGATGTTAGGCTATTAATTTTGGAAGGATAATAGATCATTGTTTGCATCCAGTATGTGCTTTGCGCTTCGGAATGCGCTTCGGAATCATCTGTGAAATCTCTAGTTGAATTTTGTTTTTGGAGACGTGCATTTGGATCTGCAGGAAAAGCCATTCTATCCTACTTGAGCAAAGATTAAGGCTTCTTACAATAGAGAAGCAATGGTTGATGTTCGGTACTGCTAGAAGAAACAAACGAAATCTGGCTTTTCGTGGTATCTAGCCAATGTAACTGGATGTAAATGACAAGTAAACGCGTTATGCTTTTGAACTAACTCTTTGTTAGCAAAACCTTGACGAGGCAAGAGCATCTCCACTCGTTGGGCGAACTCGGGCCCAATCCGAACCAAATTTTGGCCAGACAGGACTTGATTTCGGTTTAGGAACGCCGAGTTTCCCACTTGCGTTCTTAGGATGAGTTCTCGCGTTCGGCTAAATTTTAGCCGAGTTTGGTAAATTCAGACGGATTTCATTAAAGATGGACGAATATAGACGGAATACATCGAATTTAAACCGAAGTACTAGATAATAAACTAAAAAACATTAAAAAGGCCTTCGCCGTTGTCGTGGTATTGCACGACAGATGCTACTGGCGGTAGCTTACGTAGAGGGAGCAAGGCGACATAGGAGAATCCGGGAACGAGATTGGCACACGATGTACCTAGGTTCACGTCCCCTCGGTGGAGGATCGCTACGTCCTGCTGTCAATCCAGTATATGATCATAGATTGGTTTACAAAGGAGTAGCCGGAGGCGGTGACAGAGACTAGATCTAATATGACATACCCCTTGCGGGGTGCCCCTGGTGGCTTTATATATGCAGCCAGTTAGGATTTACAAGTATGTTGGTGGGCTTTGTATACGAGTCGCCGTCTTGGGCCTCCAGTCGGCTCCAGTCGCCTGGGTGCAGCATGCGCCAGTCGCCGTGATAGTAGTCGACCCCTGGGCTTGGCCCGGTCGGCTCGATCCACCTGGCGAATCCGCTTGGGTATACCCGATTGGTATTCCCCATCGTAGTCCTCGAGCGTTGTTGATTCGACACGGCTTGAGGCGGAGAGTCTTGACGATGGGTCGTGGCGAATCGGCGACGAGCTCCTGAACAGAGAAAAGAACCGTGAAGCGGGAGGCGGTCGGCGTGAGCTAGTCGGTGATGATGGGTCGGCGAAAGACATAGGGTGTCGGTGAAGCCGCCAGTTGCGGCGAGGCTCCGAACTCGGAGCGCGCCGAGTCCCCGAGCGTGCCGAGTGGCGAGGTCGGGCGACCGGCGAGTGCCGAGTCTCGAGCGCGCGAGTGGCGAGGTTGGCGACCGGGCGAAAGTGCCGAGCGCCGATCGGCGAGGTTGGGCGACCGGCGAGTGGCGCTGTCTGTAGCGCGCCGAGTCCCCGAGCGCGTGGAGAACGCGAGGGCGAGTCCGCGGTGGCGAGTCCCCGAGCGTGTTGAGTACACGAGGGCGAGTCCGCGGTGGCGAGTCGACGAGGGCGAGCCGCGGTCGTGCAACCACGCGTACATGCAACATGCCTAGGAGTAGTCCCCGAGGATCGAATTGGCTTGTAGAGACGACTTGAGGCTCTTTAGAGATGCATATTCTAAAAATAGTAGTGGTTGCTGCCGAGCATGGAGAGTGGCGAGGTCGAGCGACCGGCGAGCGCCGAGTCCCCGAGCGCGGCAAGTGGCGAGGTCGAGTGACCGACGAGCGCCGAGTCCCCGAGCGCGGCGAGTGCCGAGGTCGAGCTACCGGCGAGCGCCGAGTCCCCGAACGAGGCGAGTGGCGAGGTCAGGCGACCGACGAGTAGCGATGTCTGTAGCGCGCCGAGTCCCCGAACACGGCGAGTGGCGAGAACGACACCGTTTTCCTGCGAAGGAGAAAAGATACAATTGCATTAAGGTGTACTTGCATAATATATTGAATAATTGTAAGACGTGCGGATTGTAGACGTTGAAATAAAATGCATTTTGTTATGTGGATCGATGGACAGTATGTAAGATTTATGCGTGTCTTTTTATGAGTAGGCAGACCTCCAGCATCAAACGCTTGCCGGGTAACAGGGACGCGATGCCATATTGTTGAAACCGGAGACAAGGTCGGCCTTTTGGTACCCAGCCTCACTACTTTGACGGACGAATAAACAGCAGACAAAACTAAAACCGATCCAAGTATGATTTTGGTCTCTAAAAGGGTCAAATGCAACTGCATGGTTGGCTTTGGAGAATGAATGAAGATGCATATATGTTTTGGCCTCATAGCATATACGAGTGTAAATAAAAACTTAGCTGTTTAATGCGGCAGAGTCAACGCGGCGGGGGAGTCGCCGAGCGCGGCGAATATAAGGCGGACGATTCGCCGACATGGTGAGCCGTTGATGACGAGTTCATGGCGGGGGGGGGGGGGGGGGGGGGCCGTGAGCACGGCGAATATGCTGCGGGTGAGTCGCCGAGTCTAGCGAGTCCGCTTTTAAGCGTGTCCGCATTTAGGAAAAGTTCTGAAGCATGGCGAATCGGCGAGTCTATCGTCTTCATGGATTAATCCTCCCGTGTTATGTACATGAGAAACCATGTATGAAAGATTAGTCTAGTCTTAATAAAATAATAAATAATAAAATAATCGGTGAAACAGATTAATTGTAATAAAAAAAACTCATGGAATCATGGCAAATTTGCTATCATGGCGAGTTTCCAGGCGAGGCGAGTGTCGCGGCTGCGAGGAGATCGGAGTCGTGCTGCCACGATGATCGGAAATAGCGAGCTGATGGTCTGATGACTGAGATCGTTCAGTAGCGATGCAATCCTGTACTTGATAGATTAATCTTCTTTGATGCGTACGAGCAATATGCATGCGACATCAGATCAGAATAAAACAATAAACCGAAAGAACAATAATTAAGAGAGAAAGTCGGAGATTAAAGAGGCATGTGGAACCGATCTGACATCCTTCCGAATTGGTGTGCTGCGTCGCATGCCATCTGACTCGCATACTGTTTCTCTTTATGGTTTGCTGTCTTGTAATCGATGATGGGATGGATAGATTGATTTTTTTCATGGATTGTGATTGCTTTTGCTCGTTCGCCGGCCGGCAAAAACAAACCGAGCTCGTCATGCATCTAGAATTAGTATTCCGAACCAAATCGTACAAGCAGCATGCACGCCCAAATAAAGTAATCAATTGGTAGGAAAAATGAGAATAATGAAATAGGATAAAAACTCATCGGGCGGATGAAGCGATCTCGTGTGTGCGTGTGCATGAAATCTTCCGAGTACCGCACGCATTGGCCGCGTTGGCCGGCAACCGGATCAGATCGATCGGCCTTTCTCAGACGGCGCTTGAGATGCAATCTGGCCGCCGGTGACGGTGAGGGATCTCGCCCGGATCATCACCCTCCAAGCGTCGCTTGCCCCATGGTGGGCGCCAACTTTCGTGGTATTGCACGGCAGATGCTACTGGGGGTAGCTTACGTAGAGGGAGCAAGGCGACATAGGAGAATCCGGGAACGAGATTGGCACACGATGTACCCAGGTTCATGTCCCCTCGGTGGAGGATCGCTACATCCTGCTGTCAATCCAGTATATGATCATAGATTGGTTTACAAAGGAGTCGCCGGAGGCGGTGGCAGAGACTAGATCTAATATGACATACCCCTTGGGGGGTGCCCCTGGTGGCTTTATATATGCAGCCAGTTAGGGTTTACAAGTATGTTGGTGGGCTTTGTATACGAGTCGCCGTCTTGGGCCTCCAATGGCTCCGATCGCTGGTGCGATGCGCCGTCAGACATGCTAGTCGACCATGGCTTGGTCACGCTCGATCCAGCTGGCGAATCCGCTTCGTGGGTATACCCCGATTGGTATTCCCCCATCAACCGTCGCCTTCGTCGATGCCGTCACCGTTTCTACATGCCGAAGTTGCCGTAGAAGGACGTGTAGCCGGGATCGGCCCTACCATCGTCCTCGCCGCCACCGCCGTCGTCATCATCGCTCAGCGGCTGTGGCGGGCGGGAGCTCCCCTGGATGGCGTCGCCGCACCTCCACGGCTGGTAGGAGGGGCCGACTTTGTCGTCATCGTCGAGGACGACAAGCGGTGCGCCCGCATAAGCGAGAACGTGACTAGACCAGGCCTGGGGTTCGACCTCCTGCTGCAGGCGGTGGGCGCGCCGCCGCTCCGTCTCCTCCCAGTCCATCTTGGACCATTCCAGGATGTCCGGCGAGGACGGCTGCAGCGCCACCTCCCGGAGGGACTCCTCCATCGCCATCTTGACAGCGAACGCCTCCTCGTCGACCGACCTGGCCCGCGGCTCGGCCCGGCTTCGGCGGCGGAGACAATGGGCGGCGTCGAGCCTCGTTGATGACGATGCTGCGGGACCTGATCCTCGACGGCGAAGGACCGATGTCTCCGGCTCCCGCTTAACGGGCCGAAGTGGCTGAAAGGATCGTATGGGCACCTAGAGGGGGGGTGAATAGGTGCTACTTCAAATTTTCTTCTTTTTCAAATTAAGGTTTGACAATAAGGTAAATTCTCTAGATAATGCAACTACGGTGAATTTACCTATATGACAAAAAGCAAGGGCTACCACAACACAAAGAAGTAATTAAAAAGTAAGGTGCGGTAAAGGATAGAGGTAACCGAAAAGTGGACGCGGAGACACAAGGATTTGTTTCCCGTAGTTCCTTCCTTTTGAGGGGAAGTACGTCTACGTTTGGAGAGGGTGGTTTCAAACCACCAACCACGAGAGGCCTCCTTGTTCTCCGATGAATCTCACCCCAATGGGATCGATTCACCTTCCACTATATCGGCAACCTTCAAGGTGGAAGCCGGCACCGTTACAAGTTTGGGGCACACATCCACAACTTAATCGGAGGCTCCCAAATACAAGCAAGCTGTCAAAGCAATCAAAGACAAGCTTGTAAGAGCATGAACAAGAGCTAGGGTTTCCAACAAAACACAAGAGCAAAGGGGCCCTCAATGAAATGAGGGGGAAATGAAGATCTCTTTTGGTGAAGTAGTAGATCGGGGACTCCTCCTTCGATTCCCCAAAGATCAAGGACTTTGGGTGGTTGGATGATGAGATCTTGAGAATTTGAGTGGCTCCAATGGTCTCCAATGGTGGGCAATGACTTTAATGAGCTGAGCACTTTGTCCCAAGGTAGGTGGAGGAGTATTTATACCCCTCCACGAAAAAGGTGGCCGTTGGAGCATTAAATGACCGGTACTACCGGTACTCAAGCGGTAGTACCGCTTGCAAGCGGTACTACCGGTCCAGTACCGGACCAAGTACCGGTGGAGACCTTGCCCTTGTGTGAAACCTTCAGTCCTGAGCGGTACCCACTTGCGGTTCTTCAAGCGTAGGACCTACACCAGTACTACTGGGAAGCGGTAGTAGGTCCCAAGCACCGCTTGGTATGACCAAAGTGGAGAGGGAGGTGCTAGTCGGTATGCACCTGGCACATACTGGGCGATTGGTATATGCAAGCGGTACTACCGGTTGGACCGAGTGCCGCTCAGGTACCGTGTGTCTTGACTAGTACTCAGCCTTCTCTCATTTGATCTGTGCCAACCGGTACTAGAACGGTAGTACCGGTGTCAGCGGTAGTACCGGTTCTTGAGGTACTACCCGGGTGACAGACGTTTTGCAAGGTGAGAACTGCCAAGCCATGACTTGTGCCTTCTTTTGTCAATCCTGTGATAAACTTAGAGCACGGTAAAAACGATAAATGTATTGTTATCAAACATCAAAATCAGAGGGATTAGAAAAATGCTCTTTCAATCTCCCCCTTTTTGGTGTTTGATGACAATACACTTTTGCAGGAAGATTTTAACAAGGGGCAACTGAGATTTGTAAACTAGAGAAGATACTCCCGCTAGATGTGTAGAGACAAATCTCCCCCTCTAATTTACAAACCCAACATGAGTGCACAAGTATGGAAACTAGTAAATGAAGACATACCTTTGCCCAAAAACAAGTGATGAGTAAAAAAAAGGATAATAGGTGTTGCAACACATCACAAGATGGATCCATAGACATAGAGCACATAGTCGCATAAAGATGGATCCAAACACAAAGTTTCACATAGTTTCACACACGATAGAAACACATAGAAGACCGCAAAGTTCACAAGCAATAAAAACGGTCAAGAGAAGCGCAAGCTTGTGACTTCCCATGCAACACCCGTGCCTAAAAGTGCAACTTCTCCCCCTTTGGCATCAAGACGCCAAAAAGGGACAAGTGCAAAGCTAACGCCCCAAAGATCAATCATCATACTCCTCGTCCTCCTCTTCCTCCTCATCCTCAAGATCCTCCTCATCGTCATATGTAGGTGGGCGCGGTGCGAGGAAGAGACATCATCCCAACTAGCAGTCTTGAGAAATCCAGATCCTCCGGAGTGATATTGTTCTCGGATCCTCGAGATGGTCAACCCTTGAGCGGACATGAGCTCCTTCCGCGCCAGGCTTTCTTTGCATACACGTCGCCTCATACATACGCTTTTGGTTGTCAACTTGGAAGCGTAAGATCTTCTTGAGCTTGACCTCCATCCTTTTGGCCCAAGAGGGGAAGGCGTCTTGCGACGAGAGCTCCAAAGACATCGGCATGACCACATCGGCATGCTCGAGTCATCCTCATCCTCATCCTCCTCACGGGGCAGCTCGGGGTTTGGCATGAACCTTGATTTTGAGGGCCTTGGGCTTGTGCACAACAAGAGGCGAGAGGATAGCGGCAGCAACGACAGGCACTTGGACACAATAAGGGCCATAATGTAAGGCGCAAAAGGTGGAACCCTCCGAGTGTGAGCAGCCGCAACCATCTCATTCCAAATGAAATCTGTCACATCAAGAGGTTGACCGGATTCTCTGTAGCGGAAGGTGTTGAACAGTAGGTCAACAGAGAAGCCATGTATCTCGTCCTTGTTGCCCATGAGGAGCCACGATCTCACGTAAATGCGATGGAGAATGTCATAAGTGGGGAGGAGGTCCTTGATTTTACCAAGAATCCACGGCCTCGAATATACAATGATCGGAGAACATCCTTTTGGAGGATGCTCCCTGGTGGCAGTGAAACCACAAGGAACGTCCGGCGATCCTCATACCCCAAAATGGCGGCAAACTCGCATAGCGTGGCCTCCTTGACACCTTGAGTCATCCATGTAATCTTCGAGTGCGGCCGGTGGAAGTGAGCGTGGCATAAAAGCGAGATGAGCGAGGATCATAGTCATGCTGAAACCGCATAATGGGGAGCATACCAAGGTTTGAGCAGATTTCCTTAGCTTCACCAAAATAGTCGAGTTCTTGTCAATGTGGCCCAAGTCAATCCACCTTTGAGGCACCACCAGTGGTATTGGTCATAAGAACCTCATGGTACGCTCTTGGAAGTCATCATAGAAAAGACTGTCTGCCCTTAACGCGCTCCTAATGTGAGAGTATGCATTGTCCAGACGGAGAGCCCTAAACTCTGCCTCAGAGATGTCAGAGAGTGTCTTTGGCCCAGATGGCCCAGAACTGAGACTCTTGGTACGCCCAGAGGAAGGGGGCGAGGGAGGGCGCCACGCCAGTGGCGCTTGGTAGCCCCTTCACGACCCCACGGCCACCTCGAGTGGTAGGCAACTTGGAGCGTCTAGGGTGAGGCATAACTTCTTCCTCGCACTCGTCTCTTCCTCAACAAACTCACGGTCGGACTTGGCGCTTAGTGCACCCCGAGAACCACCTGCATCTGAAAGCACGAGGAAAGCACGGGATAAGGACACAAGAATCAAAAGGCAACCGAGAGAATCTACAAGTTTGAGCAGAACACAGTGGTCAGAGTGGACCGGTACTACCGGACCTGACAACCGGTAGTACCGCTTGCAAGCGGTAGTACCGGAAAAAGTTCTGGTACTACCGGTTGAGCGGCACAGTTATCGGATCCGATGGGAACGGCCCAAATTGACAATGTATACTGTAAAATTGAAGATCCTACGCGATAACAAGGAAGAATATGGCAGTACAACCTTGCAAAAAGTCAATTTCTCCACGGATCTAAGCCAAAACCTAGATCTAATGGGGAAATTAAACAAGAAGAGGAGGCGGTTGTCTGGGATCCATGGCGGTGGAAGGGGTGGGAGCTTGCGGAGGCCGAATCAAGGGAATCCGGAGGGAGGGCGGCAGCGAGCTCAGGGCCTTCAAGATCTCCGGTGGCGCGAGTAAGGCAGAAGTGGGAAATAATGAGGCACGAGGTGCCTCTCCCACCCTTATATACTGGAACGTCAACGGTAGTACTGTTGTTGGAGAGGTACTACCGCTTGAAGCAATGCAGTTCTGACCCGGTAATCTGGTCACCCAGGGGTAGACGGCTGGCGGTAGTACCGTTCTGGAGAAGTTTGCGAGGACATGACACAGGAACTTCCCGGTGTGTACCGCTCCCACATCTGATAATACAGTTCCATCTGAGACCAAGGCCAGGATCAAGGATGATTCTTGTCTTGAGGAATAGAGAGGGTTTTATGAGGGAATCGGAGGCTTGGGTTAAGACACGAGGCTGAGAGGCACATGCACTCTAAAAACCAAATGGAGAAACACCTAAAAACCAAACTAGAGTGCATGAGACAAAGAAGGACGATGACACGTCAAAATAGATGGCAGATACGAGTGAAGACCAAAACAACCAAGTGACAAACATGAGTACGCACATCCAACCTCTCGACTGAGAGGGGCGGTGGCCTAGGCCACCATATTTGAGTATACTCGCTTGGCACCACGAAGATATATCTTGGGTCCATTACGAAACTCATCATTGAGCTCACATATCACAAAATGATATTAAGAGGAATGATTTTGTTTAATTTGTGCATAATGGGGAGGATGGTCCAATCAATTAGGACCACTCCCCTATTTCCATGCCTACACCTAAACCAAACAATGGTCGAGAAATAGGTGAGAGTGCAAGATAATCAAGTCAAACTCCTGGAATCTATGATATTTAGTTCATTCCTCAAGTAGCAGAACCTTGCTTCATCAAGAGGCTTCGTGAAGATATCGGCAAGTTGATCTTTGGTTGATACATAGGATAGATCAATATCACCTCTAGCAACATGATCTCTAATAAAGTGATGTCGAATCTCAATATGCTTTGTCCGTGTGTGATCCACCGGGTTGTATGCAATCTTGATGGCACTTTCATTGTCACATAGAAGAGGCACTTTGTCACTATGGACACCGTATTCCTTTAAAGTTTGCCTCATCCATAGCAATTGGGTGCACGCACTAGCAGCAGCAACATACTCGGCTTCGGCGGTGGAGAGAGAAATACAATTTTGCTTTTTAGAAGACCAACATACCAAGGACCTACCAAGAAATTGGCAAGCCCCGGATGTTGATTTTCTATCATCCTTGTCTCCCGCCCAATCCGAGTCCGTGTAACCACAAAGAGCGAATGTTGAACCTTGAGGGTACCAAAGACCATAAAATGGGGTATGAACTAAATATCGAAAGATTCTCTTGACCGCCATTAAATGGCTTTCCTTAGGAGCCGCTTGATATCTTGCACACACACCTACACTTAACACAATATCGGGTCTAGATGCACAAAGATAAAGCAAAGAACCAATCATAGACCGGTATACCTTTTGATCCACATCTTTACCATTTGGATTTTGTTCTAGATGAGTCTTTGTTGCCATAGGAGTTGAGGCCCCATTCAAATCTTGCATTTTGAATCTCTTGAGCATATCTTGGGTATACTTGGCTTGATTGAAAAATGTTCCTCCTCTAACTTGCTTGATCTCAAACCCAAGGAATACTTTCAACTCCCCCATCAAGGACATCCGGAACCTACTAGTCATAAGCTTTGAGAATTCATCATTAAAAGCTTTGTTAGAAGAGCCAAAGATAATGTCATCAACATAGATTTGGCATACAAAACTCCCCATTAACTCTCTTAGTAAAAGAGTGGGATCAATTTTCCCAACCTCAAAGCCACGGTCAAACAATAACTCTCTAAGGTGCTCATACCACGTCGTGGGGCTTGCTTGAGCCCATAGGCGCCTTATCAAGTTTGTAGACATGGTTTGGGAAGTTGGGGTCCTCAAATCCGGGGTTGCTTGACATATACCAATTCATTCAAGGGCCGTAAAGGAATGCACTTTCTACATCCATTTGTTGCAACTTAAAGTTATGGTGTGCCTAAAAGCAAGAAGGATACGGATGGACTCAAGCGAGCCACGGGTGCATAGGTCTCTCCATAATCAATGCCTTCAATTTGGGAATAACCTTGTGCAACCAATCTAGCCTTGTTCCTTACAATAATCCCATGCTCATCTTGCTTGTTCTTGAATATCCACTTTGTTCCAATAACATTGCGGCAATCCTTTGGCTTCTCCACTAACTTCCACACTTTGTTTCTCTCAAAGTTGTTGAGCTCTTTGTGCATAGCTTCTAACCAATCCGAATCTTCAAGAGCTTCCCACACTTTCTTTGGTTCAATCATGGAAATGTGAGCTTGATGTTCACTGAACCTCTTCAATTGTGCTCGTGTGGAAATACCTTTCCTTAAGTCCCCAACAACATTTTGGAGGGAGTGGTCTCTTATTTCCAACATTCTTTCCTTTCTAGCTTCGCGACGAGCGTGGATCTCCTCGTTGTTTCTTGGAGGACCCTCTTCATCATTTTGATCCTCGTCTTGACCATCAACTTGACCTTGATCATTATTGGATTCAATCTCTATATTGGGAGGCACGGACTGACCTTGGTCTTGATCAAGTGTACTTCTAGCCTCAACTTGAGTATCCCTCAAAACAGCTTGGATGGATCTTCCTTGGCAAAATGACTTGACTTCACTTGACACCCCATCAGATAGATCACGTTCCCTTTGACAAGAGTTCACACCATGATCACTATGTTGAGGGTCCACATCTTGTCTTTGGCTTGAGTCAATGTCCACCTCGGTAGAAGGAGCATGTTGAGGTTGTGAAGATGAGGGCTCCACTCGAGTGGAGCATAGTTCTTCTCGATCTGCCATAAGGGGTTCCTCAATAGGGCGGATATAACCCACACCCATTCTTCCTATGGCATCCTGAGGCATTTCAACATCTGCATCACAAGCATCAACACGCCCCCCTTGGGGACCATCATATTCTTCGAAGGTCACTACAAGATTCTATGACAACTCAGGAGCTTGTCATAGATTCTATAAGTGTGAGATTCGAGACCATAGCCAACAAAAATACCCTCTAATGCTTTAGATTCAATTTGGACAAACGAACACCTTTGATGAGATAGAAACACTTACAACCGAACACGGAAATAAGATATGTTGGGCTTGTTCGGTAAGAATCTCATATGGAGTCTTGTTGATTTTCTTGGAGGTAGAGCCGATTTGAAGCATGGCAAGCGGTGGAGACGCGGCCCGAAGTTGTATGGAGATTTAAACTCCGCCAACATGGTCCTAGCCATCTCAATAAGAGTCCTGTTCTTCCTTTCGCCACACCATTTTGTTGAGGGGTGTATGCGGAATCTCGATGCTTAATCCCCTCATCACTAAGAAAGTCATTCAAGGTGTAGTTTTGAACTCGGTCGTTGTCACTTCTTATAATCAACACGGAACATTGTGTCGTTGAACCAAGTTGATGAAGTCGATGAAAGTCCTTTGAGTTTCACTCTTCAACTTGAAGAAATAAACCCAAGAGTATCTTGAGAAGTCGTCAACAATCACCAAACAATATTTCTTCCCACCAAGGCTTGCATGAGATGGAGGACCAAATAGGTCAACATGAAGAAGTTCCAAGATCTTGTTAGACTTGATTTGGTTCGTGGGCTTATGTGGAGCGTCATGCATCTTCCCTAGAACACATGCCCTGCAAACACGATCTTTGGCAAAGGAAACATTTTCTTTTAGTCCAACAATATGACCCTCTTTATGGAGACTTTGCAAAGTTCTCATATTGACATGGGCTAGTCGGCGGTGCCATAGCCAACCCACATCAGCCTTCCAGAGTATAAGCACATTGGACCTGCAGTGGCAAGACCCGAAAAGTCCACCACATACAAGTCATTTTCAACGTACCCAACGAAAGCGACTTTGAGAGACTTGCTCCACATGAGGACGACAATATCATTATCAATAAAGACGGCAAAGCCCATCTTTCCAAGAGCACGGACAGAAAGTAAATTGTATCCAAGGGTTTCAACAAGCATGATGTTCACAAGTGTAATGTCGTGAGCCACCACTACCTTGCCGAAACCCATTACCGTAGATTTTGACTTGTCGGCATATGTGACGGTGATTTGATCTTCATTTGACACCAAGTCCTTGACAATAGACGAGCTTAGGTCATATGACAAGTGCAACCACTATCAAGCACCCATTTTGAACCTCCTAAGCATAGGTCTACAAAATATCAAGCTAGTTTTTAGGTACCCATTTTTCAATGGGTCCTCTTTTGTTAGCAACAAGGGTCTTGGGAACCCAAATAGACCAAGCAATATAACCATCATAAGGACCAACATATTGTGCATACACATCACCATAGTAGTCACGCATTAAAACATAGTGAGGGTTAGCACTTCCCGCGAAATCGTCATGAGACATAGTTTTGCCAATTGTGGTCTTACTTCCCACAATGGTCTTGTTGGTCTCTTGTGCGGGCTTGTCCTTCTTCTTTGTTTTGGAGACAAAGCCAATGCCCCCTTTATCACCACTACGCCTTTGCTTGCTCAAAAGATCATCAATAGACTTGTTACCTTGTGGAAATGTGGTCTTCGCAAGCACCCCCTTCAACTTAGCATTCTCTTCTAGGATAGTCGTGCTACTCGATGGAATGAAGTTACTAGGTGAAGGAATATTGGCCAATTGAGTTTGAAGCGTTTCATGGGACTTTGTGAGAGACAAGAGTTCACTTTCCAAGGCTTTGTGGGCCTTGTTAAGCAAGCTAAAGTCCTCGGCAAGTTTTTCATGAACCACACCAAACTCAATCTTGTCCTTTTTAGCTCTTTTGTATTTAGCAATAGCATGATCACGCTCTTTAATGAGTTTGTTAATAATGACGTCATTGGCCTCATCAAGCCCTTCAAGTTTTGACTCAAGGGACAACCTAGTCTCTTGTTCTTCTTCTAGAGCATTGCTTAAAGCCTCTAGTTCAATCATATGTTCATGCCCAAGTTTACATCTAACATCTAGAAGTTCTTGAATGTGGGAGAGTTGATCTAAGATGTTCCCAAAATGTAGTTTAGCATCACCTTCTAGGTTGGTCATGAACTCATCAAAGGCAATTAGTTCCTTTTTAACATCAAGAGACATTTCATCATCAATTTCATCATTATCTAATTGAGTAGAGTGGGATGATGAGGATACCTCCGTTCCTCTTGCCATGAGGCAAGTGACGTCCTTGGAGGAAGGGTTCTCATTTGGAGAGTCGAAGAGTGAGATTGTCGGAGTAGAGGTGGTGGCTAGAGCGGCCATACCATGTGAGGTTTCTTCTTCTTCCTCATCTTCATCATCTTCATTATCCGAAGAGTATTCTTCATGAGTGATCAAGACGATTTCTCCTGATTTCTTGTTGATGGGGTTCTTTTTGACGAAAGGTTTCTTGAAGGGTGCCTTGAGAGTCTTCTTCAACACAAGCTTCCCACCATTATCTTCTCTCTTCTCATAGGGGCAGCTTGCTACAAAGTGGTAGCGGTCACCACAATTGAAGCACGTTCTCAATCTAGTGGCATTCTCTCTTTCCCATTTGGATTGCTTCTCAGACGCATTTCCATCTTGGCCTTGGGATTCTTCCAAAAGTTCTTTGCATAGAAAGCCATATATTGACTATGAGCAATCTTGACATCATCGGGATGGTCCAAGGAGAGGCCTTCATCACTATCATCTTCATCTTCAAATGTCACAACTTTGGCCTTTAAAGCAACATTAACCACATTGCTCATACCGAGGGCACGAGCACGGGCATCTTTGGCGTTCTTGGCGGCTACCTTGAAAGCGGCCATCTCTTGCATAACTTCGTTTGAGGTCATGAGATGGTAGTTGTGTCTTCCTTGTAGGCTCTTCAAGTCGGTGGGCTCAAAAGGCATGAGTGCACTCACATATTTCCTTTTTATCCATGCATCATCCACATGTGAGGCACCCACATTTCTAAAAGCGGTGGCGGTGGTCTTGAGCCTTCGATACATGTCTTCGTGATCTTCACCTTCTTTCATGTAGAAACCTTCGGCTTCATTGCTTAGAGCATCATATCTGTTCCTCCTCATACTCTCATTTCCAACAAACAACACAGTGAGAGCATCCCAGGCTTCCTTGGCAATGCTAAAGTGCTCAATGTGTGGATAATCCTTTGTTCCCAATCCTTGTTGAATCATATGCAAAGCAGTTGCATTGAGTTGGCTGTTGACAACCTCTCTTCTTGTCAAGTTGTTTGGATCCCCAATAAAGAGACCATGCTCGATGATGTTCCATAGTTCAATGCAAGAGCTGCGCATATGAGTTCTCATTAGTGATTGCCATTGAGCAAAAGTAGCAGACGCTTCAAGCTTAGGTGGGTCACCTCTATTGTACACATGAGGGTGAGGGATGGGAGGATCGAGAGTACCAAGAGTCACTTGCTCGCCCTTCCCCCATCAGTCGGGTGGAGGAAATAGTAGTGTCTAGTTTATCCCCTACCACCATACCTTCTGGGATACCGAGTATTCCCTTTAGGTGCGGATGGTAGTTCCTCTTGAGGGAAGGGGTGATGAGCCATCTTTGTCTTTAAGAAGTTGCTCAAGCATCTTCTTGATTGTTGACCAAGGAAGAGCTCAATCTTGTTTCCAAGTTTTGAGATCTTCCATGGTCACGGAGTTGACTCACTACCACCTTCCCTTCTTGGCTACCCATATTCTCTTAGGCGGTAAAGCAATAAAGAGCCGAGGCTCGATACCAATTGAAAGGATCGTATGGGCACCTAGAGGGGGTGAATAGGTGCTACTTCAAATTTTCTTTTTCAAATTAAGGTTTGACAATAAGGTAAATTCTCTAGATAATGCAACTACGGTGAATTTACCTATATGACAAAAAGCAAGGGCTACCACAACACAAAGAAGTAATTAAAAAGTAAGGTGCGGTAAAGGATAGAGGTAACCGAAAAGTGGACGCGGAGACACAAGGATTTGTTTCCCGTAGTTCCTTCCTTTTGAGGGGAAGTACGTCTACGTTTGGAGATGGGGTGGTTTCAAACCACCAACGCCACGAGAGGCCTCCCTTGTTCTCCGATGAATCTCACCCCAATGGGATCGATTCACCTTCCACTATATCGGCAACCTTCAAGGTGGAAGCCGGCACCGTTACAAGTTTGGGGCACACATCCACAACTTAATCGGAGGCTCCCAAATACAAGCAAGCTGTCAAAGCAATCAAAGACAAGCTTTTAAGAGCATGAACAAGAGCTAGGGTTTCCAACAAAACACAAGAGCAAAGGGGCCCTCAATGAAATGAGGGGGAAATGAAGATCTCTTTTGGTGAAGTAGTAGATCGGGGACTCCTCCTTCGATTCCCCAAAGATCAAGGACTTTGGGTGGTTGGATGATGAGATCTTGAGAATTTGAGTGGCTCCAATGGTCTCCAATGGTGGGCAATGACTTTAATGAGCTGAGCACTTTGTCCCAAGGTAGGTGGAGGAGTATTTATACCCCTCCTCGAAAAAGGTGGCCGTTGGAGCATTAAATGACCGGTACTACCGGTACTCAAGCGGTAGTAATTGCTTGCAAGCGGTACTACCGGTCCAAGACCGGACCAAGTGCACCTGGAGACCTTGCCCTGTGAAACCTTCAGTCTGCGGTACCCACTTGCGGTTCTACCCCAAGCGGTAGTACCGGACAACGCCGTACTACCGTTCGAGGTAGTCCAGGTCCCAAAACCGCTGGTAATGCGACCAAAGTGGAGAGGGAGGGTGCTAGTCGGTATGCACCAGTGGGTACGGTCGACGATCACACAAGCGGTAGTACCTTGTACCAAGCGGTACTACCGGTTGGACCGATAGTGCCGCTCCGTGGTACCGGTGTGTACTGACTAGTACTCAGCCTTCTCTCATTTGATCTGTGCCAACCGGTACTAGAACCGGTAGTACCGGTGTCAAGCGGTAGTACCGGTTGCAGGTCCGGTACTACCGGCTGACACAGACGTTTTGCAAGGTGAGAACTGCCAAGCCATGACCTGTGCCTTCTTTTGTCAATCCTGTGATAAACTTAGAGCACGGTAAAAACGATAAATGTATTGTTATCAAACATCAAAATCAGAGGGACTAGAAAAATGCTCTTTCAGTGGCGGCAAAGCCACCAACACTGAGCCAGCCGAGTGGAAGGACGAAGAGGAGAGGCTAGCCATTCTCCTCGGCAGCCCGATTGGCACAAGGCTGGCCGCCGGGGTTGCGGGGAAGCGGCGGGGCTCGTTGCCGGCGTGGATGTGCTCCAGCATGGCGGCGAGTGTGCGCCGAGCGCTCAAAGCGCCCAGCGCGTTGTTCCTCTTTCTGGCGAGCCCCGACCCTAGAAGCGGCGCTGCCGCCGCTCGGTGAGATGCTGCTCCCAGAAGACGCGGTTGCCCGGATCCTCGGCGAGGTCCGGGTCGTCCATGGCGGCGATGGCCGCCGCTATCTCGTCGTCGAGCTCCTCGGGCTTCGGTTTCGGCGGGATAGGGATCCCACCGGCGCTGAGCCTCCAGCTGGCTAGGAGGCGGATGTCCGGCGGCGCCATGTAGCCCGCCTTGTACAACATGCGCGCCTCCCAAGGCTAGAGGGTGCGGCGGCCGAAGCCATTTGCCGCGGCCGGGTCGCCGGGGTACCTTTTGCCCATGTTGTGCGGGAAAGGAGAACTCGGAGTTCGCCGGAGTTGGGGAGCTGTGGAGGGGAAGTGGAGGAGCGTTGGAGGTGAGTGAAATGAGCCGGCGATGACGCCTGATTATATAGGCCGAGAAGGGCGGCGAGGGCGGGAGGGGTGTAGCAACGAGGGCAGGAAAAGGAAACCGGCGGGAAGTTAGTGCCCGTCGGTCCATCGCGTGAGCCAAGGCGGCGGCGGTGGCGCGGAAATTCAGCGATGAGTGGCCGAAGCGACGGGCAGTTATTGCCCGACGGTCGCCGCGTGGTTCCGAGGATGATGACGACTTGGCTTCCGTCGTTGACTCGGTGGGTCTACACGTCGCTTCGTTTTTTTTCACCGAATTCGCTGTGTTCGACGTCCCCAGGGCGTACCGGGATCCTGGGAATGACCTTGGGAGTCCGGACCAAAGTTGGCCCAAATCCGGAAGGAAACAGGTTCCTGTGTACGCGACTGGACCGATTTTCGGCGTCCGGACCTAAATTCGGTGTCTGGATCGGCGTACTGGACAGCCGAGCGGAAATGCTCTAAGGTACTGTACACTACTCAAGTGGTGGGGTGAAACGAACAAGATGGATGCATCCGGCCCGTCCTCCTGTACGCTCAGTAGCCCACATGCTAGTCATACCTCCCCACCAGCCCCACTTCTTCTCCACCGCCGCCTCGAGCTCCACACTCCCCTGCCGCCGCCGTTTCCAGCACCACCGCCCGAGCTTCGCCCCCTCACCCTAAGCGTCGCCCGACCTCCCGCGCGCCCCAGGCCACCGTCGTCGTTTCCACCACCACCACCCGACCAGGGGCGGAGACAAGGAAGGGGGGAGCAGGGACACCCCCCAATGCATCGCCCCCCTCAACATTTTTGCAGTAGCTTATGGTACTCGTATATCACTATGTGCATGCTAATTGCCAGAGATACGTAGAAGATTAATTTGTTCCACCGCCTAATTGAATTAAATCTTGTGCAGCGAACTATAGTCCGGTAGCCCATCTCCCATACGACCTTGTTTTCATGTATCAAAAGTTGCTGCATACCTAGCCATACAGATTCAATCGACTGGAATTAGCAGATCCATGGTTCCATTATTGATTGATCAAAACGTACATTCTCATATGACTACGTCTAGATGCTACCTGCTAGGACGTTTCGGCCGCCCGCCTGCCGCTAAACGGCCACCACTGCATGGGATGATATCAATACATGGGATGCTGACTAGGTGCTATCTGATCCGGTTCTCCATGCAACACATCTGCGACTACGGCGGTGTGCAATCTGTAAGTACTGCCTCGCCTTAGCACATATTGTTTCTATGTCTAAGGTATGTGGTGCATTACCAATTCAATTTTTTGTTAGATCAAACATGAATTATATATGGATTTGTGTACTTTAATATAGTTGAAAGAAAAAAGCAAGAGAAGAACTAGAAGTACACTTTATTTTTAGAAGAGATATCTTCAAAACTAAAGAAAAAGACAAATGATTTGTCAAATTATCATATTTGGTTTGAGTCGCAGAAAGCGCTTGAACTTAACAGGGTGTTATTGTAGGGGTTCGTAGCATGGAAAACAAAAATTTCTACCGCATACAAACAAACAAGCCAAGATCTATCTACTAGATTGTAGCAACGAGTCGATAGAATAACTCACCCTCGAAGATTCCAAAGTGTTTAACGAGAGCAGATTCTCGTGGGTGATGTAGTCGTACTCTTGCCGATCTCAAGATCGTGTAGACGATATTTTCCATGCTCCAAAGCGCGCCCCATGATCGGTCACATGTTCGGTCGATGAAGACCTTCCTCCCTTGTTCCAGAAAATGGAGGTTGTAGCACTCTCCTCGCGATTCCGGCAACCACGGCGTGGTACCTAAGTAGAGGGAGATCTCGAGGCCGCTTAAGCCGGAGCGAGTATGGTGGACTATGAGAGAGGCCTTGGCGATCTAGGGTTTAGAGGCACCAAGGAGAGAGGGCTAGGCCGGCGGCTAGGGCAAGGGGAGGGCCCCAACTCGGCGGCTAGGGCAAAACCCTAGGGCGGCGACGGCGACTTGGTGGACGACGGCTAGGGTTAGGGTTTGGTGGAGAGAGGTGTGTCTAGAGGGGCACCCCTGCCCCTCCTTTTGTAGGTGGGAAGGAGCGGCCAAGGGGGAGGGAGTCCCCACATATTTCTATGATTACTTTGCGATCGAATGAACCACTTACATACGATACCAATTTCCCTTTGTCTCACGATAGTTTACTTATCCGAGGTTTTGATCGTCGGTATCTCTGCATACCTAGTTCAACCTCGTTACTGATAAGTACTCTTTTCTCGTTCCCGTGCAATGTGATCCCTTGTGATCCAGTCACATGCTTGCAAGCTAATTGGATGACATTCCACTAAGAGGGCCCAGAGTATATCTATCCGTCATATGGATGGACAAATCCCACTCTTGATCCATGTGTATCAACCCATACTTTCCGAATACTCAATGCCACCTTTATAGCCACCCAGTTACGGTGTGGTGTTTGATGTCATCAAAGCATCCTTCCGGTGATGGTGATAAGCATGATATCATGGTCGAAGGAATTAGGTTACTATGTATCAGAAAGCATATAGCAATTGAACTATCAAAATAACTTGATATTTATGCTACGCTTATCTATAGGAGTATGTCCATCATACCATTCTCCTAACGATATGATCTTGTTGTTAATAACATCTCAATGTTCATGACAGGGAAACCACAATCATTTATTAACCAATAAGCTAGTATTATGAAGAGGCTTTACCAGGGACTCTGAAGGGTTTCGCAGCATAGTAAATCAAAAAAATTCTACAGATGCGAACGAACAGCCAAGATCTAATCTAGGAGATGCAAACAACGAGGGGGATTAGATGAGATCTTCATACCCTTGAAGATTCGCAGTGAACGCTCGTTTAACGTGGGTGATGTAGTCGCATTTCGCTTCTCTCCTCGTGATCCGATCCGATCTAACACCGCAAGTGGCGATGCCTCCCGGAGATGCACACGCGGCACTCGACGTCTCCTCCTTACTCGGTCCAGCAAGTATGGTGGAGAGACGGATTGGATCTACAACGCAACGGCGCGGTGCAAGTGGTGGAGAGTTTCGAAGAGGCTTCGCCACGCGCTCGGAGGGAGAGAGAGAGGAGGGCAGCAGGGCGGCTAGGGTTGTGGAGGAGGTTTGGGGGGAGGGTGCGCCCCATCCCTCTATATATAGAGGGGTGGGCGCCAGCCCTAGCCCCTCCCCCAAGCCCTAGGCCGGCGGCCAAGGAGGGAGGAGTGGGGGGCAAGTTTCCCCCCTTCTAGAAGCTTTCTTAGGGTTTGCCCTAGGTCTGGACGGCTGGGCCCTATGGGGCCTTGTGCCCCTGGCCCAATGCGGCCAGTGCACTCCCTCATAGTCCCATGTCCCCTCCCGGCAGGTGGGGCCACGTTGGTCTCCCTTCGGAAGGTTCTAGAAGCTTCCGATACAATACCGATTAACCCGAAACAATTCCGAACTCCAAAAACTGCATTGCCTTATATGAATCTTATTCTCCGGACCATTCCGGAACCTCTCGTGATGCCCCGGATCCCATCCAAGACTCCGAACAAAAACTCATAAACCAATTATCCAATCTATCCTAGCGTCGAGACACGTTAAGTGTGTGACCCTTCGGGTTCGAGAATATGTAGACATGATCTTCTATCAATAATCAACAAGTCTGAAACCCATATTGACTCCCACATTCATCGATGATCATATCGGATGAACCACGATGCCGTGATTCAATCAATCCCATATATATATTCCCTTTCTCGCGATATTTTACTTGCAGATTTGATCGCTATCATCATACCTAGTTCAATCTCGTCACAACAAGTACTTTACTCGCTCAGAATCCGATATCACTTTGTGATTAACTCCTTAACCACATGCTTGCAAGCGGTGTTGATATCGACAGTGAGTGGGCCCCATATCTCTCCGACTTAGGAGGGACAAATCCCATCTCGATACATACAACCCAACAGGTACTTTCCGATCACGTGAGAGACACCTTTATGATCACCCTCTCATAGGATGACGTTTGATGACCTCAAAGCTTTCTTCCGATACCAGGGAGTTGTATTATCTCATGGTCTAAGGAATACAATATTTGACATAAGAAAAGCTTCGCAAAGATGAAAACGATGACACGATCTAATTGCTTTGCTTAGTTTGTGTATGTCCATCATATCATTCTCCCAATGACATGATCTCATTATTAATCGACAACTCAGGTCTATGGTTAGGAAACCTTAACCATCATTAATCAATGAGCTAGTCCATAGAGGCATACTAGGGACACGGTGTTGTTCATAAACCACACAAGTATTAAAGTTTCCGCTTAATGCAATTCTAGCATGGAATATAAACATTATCAGGAACAAGAATTATAATAATAACATCTTTATTATTGCCTCTAGGGCATAATTCCAACAGTCTCCCACTTGCACTAGAGTCAATAATCTAGTTTACATTTGGCAACAATCTCACACCCATGGCACTAAGGTGCTGATCATGTTTTGCACGTGGAAGAGGTTTAGTCAAGAGATTTAGAATCATCCTTGTCGGTGTCGAAACTAGCGTCGACGTAACCCTTTACGACGAGCTATTCATCACCAGACTAAGAACATTTCTTTAGTCCTATTTAGGTACTTTAGGATGTTCTTCACGGTTGTCCAGTGTTCCACTCCTGGATCACTTTGGTACCTGCTCGTCAAACTAAGAGCATTGGACACATCCGGTCTAGTACACAGCATGGCATACATGATAGAACCTATGGCCGAGGCATAAGGCACTTTGCTCATAGCTTCTCTATCATTTACCGTAGCTGGACACTGAGCCTTGCTCAATATCTTACCTGACAACATAGGCACTGAACCTTTCTTTGCCTTATACATTCTGAACCTTTTCAGAACTTTGTCTAGGTATGTACTCTGGCTTAAAAATATCAGGCGTCTTTGTCTATCTCTATAGATTTTGATGCCCAATATATAAGTAGCTTCACCTAGGTCTTTCATTGAAAAATACTTGTTCAAATAACTCTTCACATCATTAAGCATGTTAATGTCATTTCCAATAATCAATATGTCATCCACATATAGTACCAGAAATGTCACCGAACTCCCACTCACTTTCTTGTAGATACAAGCTTCATAGAAATTTGGAACAAATCCAAAGCTCTTGATCACTTGATCAAAACGAAGGTTCCAACTCCGAGATGCTTGCTTCAGTCCATAAATGGAACGCTGAAGTTTGCATACTTTATCAGCATCCTTAGGATCGATAAAACCTTAGGGTTGCATCATATACAAATCTTCATCAATGTTGCCATTGAGGAACGCAGTCTTGACATCCATCTGCCATATTTCATAATCATGAAACGCAACAATTTCTAATAAAATCTGAATGGACTTAAACATCGCTACGGGAGAGAAAGTCTCATCGTAGTCAACACCTTGAACTTGTCTAAAACCTTTCGCGACAAGCCGTGCTTTATAGACGATAACATTACCATCCGCGTCCGTTTTCTTCTTGAAGATCCATTTGCACTCAACGGCCTTTCGGTCGCTAGGAGGGTCCACCAAAGTCCATACTTGGTTTTCTCTCATGGATCCCAATTCGGATTTCATGGCTTCTAGCCATTTCTCAGAGTTTGGGCTCATCATCGCTTCCTCATAGTTCGTAGGTTCACTGTCTTCTACCAACAAGACAGTCAAGACAGGGTTGCCGTACCACTCAGGAGGGGCACGTGACCTTGTCGACCTGCGACATTCAGTAGAAGCATCGTCCGAAGCTTCATGATCCTTGTCATTAGCTTCCTCTATTGTTGGTGCAGGCGGAATTGAAACAATTTTAGGTGCTGCGCTACTCTCCAACTCAAGAGAAGGTTAACCTCGTCTAGATCTACTTTCCTCCCACTCACTTCTTTCGAGAGAAACTCCTTCTCAAGAAAGGAACCGTTCTCTGCGACAAATACTTTGCCTTCGGTTCTGTGATAGAAGGTATACCCAATAGTTTCCTTAGGGTATCCTATGAAGACGCATTTCTCCGCTTTGGGTTCGAGCTTGTCCGGCATCAACTTCTTGATGTAAGCTTCGCATCCCCAAACTTTAAGAAACGACAACTTAAGTTTAGCACCAAACCATAGTTCATACGGTGTCGTCTCAACGGATTTAGATGGTGCCCTATTTAAAGTGAATGCAGCGTTTTCTAATGCATAACCCCAAAATGATAACGGCAAATCAGTAAGAGACATCATTGATCGGACCATATCCAATAGAGTTCGATTCCGGCGTTCAGACACACCATTGCGCTGTGGTGTTCCGGGTGGCGTGAGTTGCGAAACAATTTCCCTTGCTTTAAGATGCGTGAGAAAATCATAACTCAAATATTCACCTCCACGATCGGATCGTAGAAACTTATTCTTTCTGTTACGATGGTTCTCCACTTCATTTTGAAATTCTTTGAACTTTTCAAATGTTTCAGATTTATGTTTCATTAAATAGATATACCCATACCTACTTAAGTCATCGGTAAAAGTGAGAAAATAGCGATATCAACCGTGCGTCGAAATACTCATTGGTCCGCATACATCGGTATGTATGATTTCCAACAAGTCTGTTGCTCGCTCCATCATTCCGGAGAATGGGGTTTTGATCATCTTGCCCATGAGGCATGGTTCACATGTGTCAAATGATTCAAAATCAAGAGACTCCAAAAGTCCATCAGAATGGAGTTTCTTCATGCGCTTTACACCAATATGACCTAGACGACAGTGCCACAAATAAGTAGTATTATCACTATCTACTTTGCATCTCTTAGCCTCAATGTTATGGATGTGTGTTTCATCCCTTTCGAGATTCAGAAGAAATAAACCATTCATAGCAGGTGCATGACCATAAAAGATGTTACTCATATAAATAGAACAACCATTATTCTCCGATTTAAATGAATAACCGTCTTGCAATAAACACGATCCAAATAATGTTCATGCTCAACGCAGTACATAATAACACTTATTAAGGTTTAAAACTAATCCCGAAGGTAAAACTAAGCGGCGTGATGCGACCATCACATCAACTCTTGATCTGTTGCCAACGCGCATCGTCACCTCATCCTCGCAGTCCGCTCATTCCGTAGCTCTGTTCGAGTTACAAATATTAGCAATCAACCAAGATCAAATACCTAGGCACTACAACAAGGGCTAGTAAGGAAACATCAATAACATGTATATCAAATATACCTTTGATGGTGCCACCTTCTTGTCTGCTAAGTACTTGGACGATTGCGCTTCCGGGACCCTTGTCCTTGCAATAGAAGCACTCGAGGTCCGCTTAGGACCATACTTGAGCTTCTTCTCAAGAGGGCAACGCGCTTGTCACGCCTTTCTTGAAGGGCTTCTTTGCACCCTTACCTTTCTTGAAGGTGGGGCTTGACCATCAACACATGATTATACTTTTGATGTCCACCTCGTAGCCTTCACTTTGCGAAGAGCTCGGTGATCGTATCGATGGAACCAATCGATTGTGAGTCACTACAAAACTTTTGTAGCTAGGAGGAGTGATTGCAGAACCCTGTCAATCTTGAGCTCCTCTGGAATCTTGATCCAGTCCGGTTGCTCAAGCGTTGAGTGTAGCCCGACATCTTTATGGCATGCTCACTAACGGAACTCCCTTCCTCCATCTTGCGATTAAAGAATTTCTCGAGATCTCATATCTCTCGAGCGCCTGAGTCCGAAACATAGTTTCAGCTCCTCAAGAATCTCAAAGGGCAGGATAGTCTTCAAAACGATTTTGAAGGTCCGATTCCATAGCAAACAACATGGTGCTCTTAATCACACCATAATCATCTTTGCGCGATCGATAGACCTTTCTCATCGGTAGCGCATCTACAGAGGCGTCACCTAGTGCATTTTCAAGGACATAGTCCTTTTGACCGCCAGAGAGAATGATTATCGATCATGAACCAGTTGGTGAAGTTAGACCCATTGTTTCTAAGCTTTTCCTTCTCAGCAAAAACGTTGAAGTTGAAGTTGGACTTAGCCATTTGATCTACAATATTTGCAAATACAAATTAGACTATGTTCATGATAACTAGTTCAACTTTTAATCAAATTACTAGATGAACTCCCACTAAATTCAACATCCCTCAAGTTGTTTAGTGAACATGATCCAAATTCACCACACCTAATCCGATCTTCACGAGAAGAGATGTGGTTTCAATGGTGGACAATGAAGTGTCGATCATATCATTCATATGACTCATGTTTAACCTTTCGGTTCATGTGTTCTAAGGCCATGTCTGTACATGCTAGGATCGTCAAGTCAAACCCAAGTATTTGCGCGTGTGCAAAACTGGCTTGCACCCGTTGTATGTGAACATAGAGTCTATAGCACCCGATCATCACGTGATGCTTGGACACGACGAACTTTCGCAACGGTGCATACATGGGGAGAACACAGTTTTATCTTGATCTTTAAGTGTGGAATCATCTTATAATGCTACCGTCGCGATCTAAGCATAATAATATACATAAAAGGATAAACATCACATGCATATAACTTTATGTGACATGGTATATCCAATCTTCGCGCAATGATCTCCATCTTGTGCGTGTCGGCATGATCTCCATCACTCCACCATGATTGCCTCCACCACGAATAGCAACTACAACTATTGCTAACTACTTAGCGATAAAGTGAAACTATTACATGGCGTATAAGAAGTTGACACACAGGTCATACACAATTATAAAGACAACCATATATTCTGCGGTTGTGTACTCATCGACATGCAAGTTGTGAAACATTACAAAATATGATCATCGCATACAATATACACATCACATCTTGGGCCATACCATATCACAAAAAACACTCCCTGCAAAAACAAGTTAGACGCCTCTACTTTGTTGTTGCATGTTTTACGTGGCTTATGGGAGTAGCAAGCTAAGAACGATTCTTATCTACGGAAAGCCACAACGGTGATTTTATGGTTGCCAAACTCCGGTGTAAATCCCATGACAACTATAGTGAGAGAAACTGGCATCCACCAGCCGCATGTGTGGAACAAGCCACACGTCAAGTGCGGAGCCGGTCTCGCGAACGACGGCGTCAGTAGGTTGGCCTGGACCGCTTCAATCTCACTATACTGGCGTCATAAGAAGAACACAAACAAGAGGCTTGCAACATAAAACATCAATGCCTGCAACAACCATGTTATGCGTTCTACTGTGAAACACATCTACGCATAGATCTAGCTCGATACCATGAAGGGTTTCGCATAGTAAATCAAAAATTTCTCTGATGCGAACGAAAAGCCAAGATCTAATCTAGGAGATACAAACAACGAGGGGATTAGATGATATCTTCATACCCTTGAAGATTCGCTGGAACGTTAACGTTTAACATGGGTGATGTAGTCGCTTCTCCTCCTCGCGATCCGATCCGATCTAACACCGCAAGTGGCGATGCCTCGAGAGATTCACACGGCACCTCGGCGTCTCCTCCTTCCTCGGTCCAGCAAGTATGGTGGAGAGACGGATTGGATCTACAACGCGACGGCGGTGCAAGTGGTGGAGAGTTTTTACAGCAGGCTTCGCCACGCTACAATGGGAGGAGAGAGAGAGAGGGCGCAGCGGGCTAGGGTTGTGGAGGAGGTGTGGGGGGAGGGTGCGCCCCAGCCCTATATATATAGAGGGGTGGGCGCCAGCCCTAGCCCCTCCCCCCAGCCCTAGGCCGACGGCCAAGGAGGGAGGAGTGGGGGGCAAGTCCCCCCCTTCTAGAAGCTTTCCTAGGGTTTGCCCTAGGTCTGGCCGGCTGGGCCCTATGGGGCATTGTGCCCCTGGCCCAATGCGGCTAGGGCACTCCCTCATAGGCCCATGCCCCCTCCCGGCAGTTGGGGCCACGTTGGTCTCCCTCCGGAAGGTTCTAGAAGCTTCCGGTACAATACCGATTAACCTGAAACAATTCCGAACTCCAAAAACTGCATTGCCTTATATGAATCTTATTCTCCGGACCATTCCGGGACCTCTCGTGATGTCCCGGATCCCATCCGAGACTCCGAACAAAAACTCATAAATCAATTATCCAATTTATCCTAGCGTCGAGACACGTTAAGTGTGTAACCCTTCGGGTTCGAGAATATGCAGACATGATCTTCTATCAATAATCAACAGCGGGGTCTGGAAACCCATATTTACTCCCACACATTCATCGATGATCATATCGGATGAACCACGATGCCAGGATTCAATCAATCCCATATATATATTCCCTTCGTCTCGCGATATTTTACTTGCCCGAGATTTGATCGTCGGTACCATCATACCTAGTTCAATCTCGTTCACAACAAGTAATTTACTCGTTCCGTAATCCGATATCACTTTGTGATTAACTCCTTAACCACATGCTTGCAAGCGGTGTTGATATCAATTATCGAGTGGGCCCGAAGTATATCTCTCCGACTTGGGAGGGACAAATCCCATCTCGATACATACAACCCAATAGGTACTTTCCGATCACCTGAGAGACACCTTTATGATCACCCTCTCATAGAATGACGTTTTATGACCTCAAAGCTTTCTTCCGATACCAGGGAGTTGTATTATCTCATGGTCTAAGGAATACAATATTTGACATAAGAAAAGCTTTGCAAAGATGAACACGATGACACGATCTAATTGCTCTGCTTAGTTTTGGTCTGTCCATCATATCATTCTCCCAATGACATGATCTCATTATTAATCGACAACTCATGTCTATGGTTAGAAAACCTTAACCATCATTAATCAATGAGCTAGTCCATAGAGGCATACTAGGGACACGGTGTTGTTCATAAACCACACAGGTATTAAAGTTTCCGCTTAATACAATTCTAGCATGGAATATAAACATTATCATGAACAAGAATTATAATAATAACATCTTTATTATTGCCTCTAGGGCATAATTCCAACAGATTCTAATTTAGTTTACAAATCACACAAGTATTAATGTTTCCTTGTTAATACTATTATAGCATGAATGTAAACATTTATCATAAACACAAAGATATAATAATAACTACATTTATTATTGCCTCTAGGGCATATCTCCAAGAGTCTCCCACTTGCACTAGAGTCAACTAATCTAGATGACATGGTAATATACCGAACACCCATGGCAGTTTGGTGTTGGTCATGTTTTGCCCTCGGGGGAGGTTTAGTCAACGGATCTGCCACATTCAGATATGTGTGTACTTTGCAAATCTTTATGTCACCATCTTGGACATGTTCTCTAATAGCGTGAAAATGTAGCTTGATGTGCTTCAGCTTCTTGTGTGACCTTCGTTCTTGCGCATTGGCTATGGCGCCCATGTTATCATAGTAGATAGACATTGGGTCCAGCGCACTTGGAACCACACCGAGCTCTATAATGAACTCCTTCATCCATATCGCTTCTTGTGAAGCCTCCGAAGCAGCTATATTCCGATTCAGTTGAAGATCTCGCCACAACGCTTTGCTTTGCACTCCTCCAGCTAACTGTTGCACCATTCAAAGTAAATACGTATCTAGATTGTGATTTAGAATCATCCGGATCAGTGTTCCAACTAGCATCGGTGTAACCATTAACAACGAGTTGTTCTTCACCTCCATAAGAAAGACCCATATCCTTAGTTCTTCTCAAGTACTTAAGGATGTTTTTGACCGCTGTCCAATGATCCACTCCTGAATCACTTTAATATCTGCTAGTCAAGCTAACATCATATGCAATGTCGGGTCTAGTACATAGCATGGCATACATTAGAGATCCTATGGCTGAGGCATAGGGAGTCTTACTCATCCTTTCTCTATCTTCTGCCGTTGTTGGACTTTGAGTTTTACTCAAGGTCGTATTGGGCAACATGGGCAAGAAACCTTTCTTGCAATCTTCCATTCCAAACCTCTTTAGAACTTTGTCCAAATATGTACTTTGTGACAATGATATTAGACGTCTCGATCTATCTCTATAAATCTTTATGCCCAATATGTAAGCTGCTTCGCCAAGATATTTCATTGAAAAACTATTATTCAAATATTCCTTGACACTATTAAGAAGGTCTACATCATTCCCAATCAACAATATGTCATCTACATATAGTATCAAGAATGCTACAGAGCTCCCACTCACTTTCTTGTAAATAAAAGCTTCTCCATAAGTTTGTATAAAACCAAAACTTTTGATCACCTTATCAAAACGTTGATTCCAACTTCGGGATGCTTGCTTCAATCCATAAATGGACCATTGAAGTTTGCATACCTTGTTAGCATCCTTAGGATCGACAAAACCTTTGGGTTGCATCATATACAACTCTTCATCAATGTCTCCATTGAGGAACGTTGTTTTGACATCCATCTGCCATATCTCATAATCATAATATGCAACGATTGCTAACATAATCCTCACAGACTTTAGCTTCGCTACAGGTGAGAAAGTCTCATCATAGTCAACTCCTTGATTTTGTCGAAACCCTTTTGCGACAAGTCGAGCTTTATAGACAGTAACATTACCATCAGCATCTGTTTTGTTCTTGAAAATCCATTTGTTCTCGACAGCCTTTCGGCCATCTGGTAAGTCCACCAAAGTCCATACTTGTTTTTTGTACATGGATCCAATCTCGGATTTCATGGCTTCTTGCCATTTATTGGAATCTGGGCTCATCATCGCTTCGTCATATGTCGCAGGGTCATCGGTGTTGTCCACCAACATGACACTCATAACGGGATCATACCAATCAGGAGTGGTACGAGTTCTCGTTGACCTGCGAGGATCTGTAGCAACTTCAACCGAAGTTTCATGATCATCATCATTAGCTTCCTCTCTTATTGGTGCAGGCACAACAGGAACTTCTTCCGGTGCTGCGCTACTCGCAAGTTCGAGAGAAGGTTCAACAACCTCGTCGAGTTCTACTTTCCTTCCATACTTCTTCGAGAGAAATTCCTTCTCTAGAAAAGATCCATTCTTGGCAACGAAGATTTTGCCTTCGGATCTATGATAGAAGGTATACCCAATAGTTTCCTTCGAGTATCCTATGAAGACGCATTTTTCCGCTTTGGGTTCAAGCTTGTCCGGCTGTAACTTCTTTACATAGGCTTCGCAACCCCAAACTTTAAGGAACGACAATTTAGGTTTCTTCCCAAACCATAATTCATACGGTGTCGTTTGAACGGATTTAGATGGTGCCCTATTTAAAGTGAATGCGGCTGTTTTTAATGCATAACCCCAAAATTATAGCGGTAAATCTGTAAGTGACATCATAGAACGAACCATATCTAAGAGAGTTCGATTACGACGTTCGGACACACCATTACACTGTGGTGTTCCCGGCAGTGTCAATTTTGAAAGTATTCCGCATTTCTTCAAATGCTCGCCAAACTCGTAACTTAGATATTCACCTCCACGATCAGAACATAGAAATTTAATGTTCTTGTTACGTTGATTCTCTACCTCACTTTGAAATTACTTAAACTTCTCGAAAGTTTCGGACTTATGTTTCATAAAATAGATATACCCATATCTACTCAAGTCATCCGTGAAGGTAAGAACATAACGATAACCACCGCGCGATGCTACACTCATTGGACCACACACATCGGTATGTATGATTTCCAATAAGTCCGTAGCTCGCTCCATCATACCAAAAAATGGAGTCTTAGTCATTTTACCCATCAGACATGCTTCGCATCTTTCAAGTGATTCGAAATCAAGTGATTCGATAAGTCCATCGGAATGGAGTTTCTTCATACGCTTCACTCCAATGTGACCAAGACGACAGTGCCACATATAGGTCGAGTTATCGCTCAATTTCAAACATTTAGCTTCAATGTTATTAATATGTGTATTTACACTATCGAGATTCAATAAGAATAGACCATCTATCAAAGGTGCATGTGCATAAAACATATTACTCATATAAATCGAACAACCATTATTCTCGGACTTAAACAAGTAACCGTCTCGCAATAAACAAGATCCCGATATAATGTTCATGTTCAAGGCAGGCACCAAATAACAATTATTTAAGTATAAAACTAACCCCGATGGTAGATGAAGAGGTAGCGTGCCGACCGCGATCACATCAACCTTTGATCCATTTACAACGCGCATCGTCACCTCGTTCTTCGCTAGCTTCCGTTTATTCTGCAGTACCTATTTCGAGTTACAAATATGAGAAACCTAACCAGTATCAAATACCCAGGCACGAATACGAGTACTAGTGAGATACACATCAATAACATGTATATCGGATATACCTTTCTTCTTGATGTTGCCGTTCTTCACATTCGCCAAGTACTTTGGGCAATTCCGCTTCCAGTGACCTTCTCCCTTGTAGTAAAAGCACTCAGTATCAGGCTTAGGTCCAACCTTGGTCTTCTTCGTCGGTGCGGCAACTTTCTTACCACCCTTCTTGAAGTTACCCTTTTGCTTAGACTTGCCTTTCTTGAATTTGGTCGTCTTATTGGCCATCAACACTTGGTGCTCTTTCTTGATCTCCACTTCTGCAGATTTCAACATGGAGAAGAGTTCTGGCAACTGCTTGTTCATGCTTTACATATTGTAGTTCATCACAAAGTTCTTGTAACTTGGTGGTAGTGATTGGAGGACACGGTAAATCCCCAAAGCATTAGGAATCACTATACCCAAGCTTTGGAGTTTGTTTGCGTCTGCACATCTTAAGCACATGCTCACCGAGAGCTGCCCTCTTCCATATTGCTAAAGAACTTTTCGAAGCCTCATAACTCTCAACTCGCGTAAGTCTCAAATATCAATTTGAGTTCACGGACAATATCATGTGGTCGACTTCTCAAACCTTTTACGCCTCTCGATTCCAAACCATACAAGATAGCACACTGAATCGTGGAGTACGATTCTTCCGAGCAAGGTAAACATTCTTTACTTCATCGGTAGCATCAGCAGCGGAGTCACCCAGTGCATCCAAACATAGGTCAAATTACCAGCATTGAGGATAATCCTCAAATTGCGGAACCAATCCGCGAAGTTGCTTCCATTGTTTTTCAACTTTTCTTTCTCTCGGAACGCATTAAAATTGATGGTAGGGGCCGCCATTGATCTACAACATATTTGCAATAGTTTAGACTAAGTTTATGACAAACTGAGTTCTAATTAATAGTTAAATTAATCTAGGTGAACTCCCACTCAAAACAATATCCCTCACATTGTTTTAGTGACCACACGAACCAAATCCAGCACATCAAAACTGATCATCACGAGAGTTGATGCAGCTTCAATGGCGAACAATCGACATGTTCATCATATCTACTATATGACTCATGCTTTACCTTTCGGTGATCCGTGTTCCGAGAACATGTTTGTACATGCTAGGCTCGTCAAGATCAAACCTTAGCTTCCGCATGAGCAAATCTGGCTTGCTCACGTTGTATACACTTGCAGAATCTAACACACCCGATCATCACGTGGTGCTTCGAAACAACAAGCTTTAGCAACGGTGCTTACTAAGGATGAAGACTTTAGAACTTGAAATTTATGTGCATGAGGGATCATCTTATAATGTTACCGTCGTTAACTAAGCAATACAAGATGGATAAAGGATTAACATCACATGCAATTCATAATATGTGATATGATATGGCCTTTCTTCTTTGTGTTTCCGATCTCCATCTTCAAGCACGAACATGATCTCCATCATCACCGGCATTGCATCAAGGTCAATGACGCTGCTCCATGATTGTCGTCCACCAGCTTCAACTATTACAACTACTTTGAATAGACACGCGGGTCTTAACAGAAATTAAAGACAACCATATGGCTCCTGTCGGTTGCCAACTTACAATAAGGAACATTGCATACATCAAATATAATCACAATCATGGCCATATCACATCACAGCACACCCCTGCAAAACAAAGTTAGACGCCTCTAATTTTCTTTGCATATTTTACGTGGTTTGGGGCTTTCAATAAGTGTCGCTCTAACTTACGAACAAGAACCACAATGTTGATGTTTGAACTATCAAGTGCCCGTTGTAAATTGTATCTATACTATAATGGGAGAGACACACACCCGCAAAGCCACTTATGCAATACAAGTTGCATGTTGAGCGTGGAGCAAGTCTCATGAACGATGTCATGTAAGGTTAGCCCGGGCCGCTTCATCCCATCATACCGCAAGATGCAAAGTACACAAGAAGCAATTGATAATAAAATCACCACCGCCCACAATGACCATTGTGTTCTACTCGTGCAACAGATCTACATATAGACACAGCTCTGATACCACTGTAGGGGTTCGTAGCATGGAAAACAAAAAATTTCTACCGCATACAAACAAACAAGCCAAGATCTATCTACTGGGAGAATGGACATGAGTTGTCGATTAATAATGAGATCATATCATTGGGAGAATGATATGGTGGACAGACCCAAACTAAGCGAAGCAATTAGATCGTGTCATCGTGTTCGTCTTTGCGAAGCTTTTCTTATGTCAAATATTGTATTCCTTAGACCATGAGATAATGCAACTCCCTGGTATCGGAAGAAAGCTTTGAGGTCATCAAACGTCATCCTATGAGAGGGTGATCATAAAGGTGTCTCTCAGGTGATCGGAAAGTATCTGTTGGGTTGTATGTATCGAGATGGGATTTGTCCCTCCCAAGTCGGAGAGATATACTTCGGGCCAACTCAGTAATAAATATCAACACCGCTTGCAAGCATGTGGTTAAGGAGTTAATCACAAAGTGATATCGGATTGCGGAACGAGTAAAGTACTTGCTGTGAACGAGATTGAACTAGGTATGACGGTACCGATGATCGAATCTCGGGCAAGTAAAATATCGCGAGACGAAGGGAATATATATATGGGATTGATTGAATCCTGGCATCGTGATTCATCCGATATGATCATCGATGAATGTGTGGGAGTCAATATGGGTTTCGCACCCGTTGATTATTGATAGAAGATCATGTCTGCATATTCTCGAACCCGCAGGGTCACACACTTAACGTGTCTCGACGCTAGGATAGATTGGATAATTGGTTTATGAGTTTTTGTTCGGAGTCTCTGATGGGATCCGGGGCATCACGAGAGGTTCCGGAGTGGTCCGGAGAATAAGATTCATATAAGGCAGTGCAGTTTTTGGAGTTCGGAATTGTTCCCGGTTAATCGGTATTGTACCGAAAGCTTCTAGAACCTTCCGGAAGGGTACCAACGTGGACACACCTTCCGGGAGGGGGCATGGGCCTATGAGGGAGTGCCCTAGCCGCATTGGGCCAGGGGCACAAGGCCCCATAGGGCCCAGCCGGCCAAGAGAGGTTTAAACTCGAGATAGACCTTCTAGAAGGGGGGGTTTCCTTGCCCCCCACTCCTCCTCCTTGGGGCCGCCGGTTTGGATTGGGGGAGGGGCTAGGGGTGCGCCCACCCCTCTATATATAGAGGGCTGGGGGCGCACCACCCCCCCCACACCTTCCCCTCCAACCCTAGTCGCCCTGCTGCCCTCCTCTCTCCCTCTCGACTGCTTGTAGGCGAAGCCCTGCTGCAGAAATTCTCCACCAATTGCACTGCGCCATCGCGTTGTAGATCCAACCCATCTCTCCACCATACTTGCTGGACCAAGGAAGGAGGAGAAGTCGAGGTGCCGCACGTGTGCATCTCACGGAGGCATCGCCACATGTGGTGCTAGATCGGATCGGATCGCTAGGAGGAGAAGCGAGTACGACTACATCACCCATGTTCCGACGAATGTTCCGCTGTGCGAATCTTCAAGGGTATGAAGATCTAATCCAAGCTCTCTCGTTGTTTACATCTCCTAGATTAGATCTTGGCTTCCCTCTGTTCGCATCCGTAGAAAATTTTGATTTACTATGCCGCGAAACCCTTCAGTGGTATCAGAGCTAGATCTATGCGTAGATGTGTTTCACGAGTAGAACGCAACATGGTTGTTGCGGGCGTTGATATTTTCTGTTGCAAGCCTCTTGTTTGTGTTCTTCTTATGGCGTGGGATAGTGAGATTGAAGCGGTCCAGGCCAACCTTACGCGACGTCGTTCGTGAGACCGGCTCCGCACTTGACGTGTGGCTTGTTCCACACATGCGGCTGGTGGATGTCAGTTTCTCTCACTATAGTTATCATGGGATTAACACCGAGTTTGGCAACCATAATATCACCGTTGTGGCTTTCCGTAGGTAAGAATCGTTCTTATCATCTACTCCCATAAGCCACGTAAAACATGCAACAACAAAGTAGAGGCGTCTAACTTGTTTTTGCAGGAGTGTTTTCGTGATATGGTATGGCCCAAGATGTGATGTGTATAATGTATGCGATGATCATGTTTTGTAATGTTTCACGACTTGCATGTCGATGAGTACACAACCCAGGAGCCATATGGTTGTCTTTATAATTGTGTATGACCTGAGTCAACTTCTTATACGCCATGTAATAGCTTTACTTTATCGCTAAGTAGTTAGCAATAGTTGTAGTTGCTATTCGTGGTGGAGGCAATCATGGTGGAGTGATGGAGATCATCTTAACGCACAAGATGGAGATCATTGCCAAGATTGGCTATACCATGTCACATAAAGTTATATGCATGTGATGTTTATCGTTTATGTATCTTATTATGCTTAGATCGCGGTAGCATTATAAGATGATTCCTTTAAAGATCAAGATAAAAGCGTGTTCTCCCCAAGTATGCACCGCTATGAAGTTCGTCGTGTCCAAGCATCACGTGATGATCGGGTGCTATAGACTCTCACCACATACAACGGGTGTAAGCCAGTTTTGCACACGCGAAATACTTGGGTCTAACTTGACGAGCCTAGCATGTGCATATGGCCTCGGAACACAAGAACCGAAAGGTTAAGAATGAGTCATATGAATGATATGATCGACACTTCGTTGTCCACCATTGAAGCCACATCTCTTCTCGTGATGATCGGATTAGGTGTGGTGAATTTGGATCGTGTTCACTAAAAAACTTGAGGGATGTTAAATTTAGTGGGAGTTCATCTAGTAATTTGATTAAGTTGAACTATTTATCATGAACATAGTCTAAATTGTACTTGCCAATACTGTAGATCACATGGCTAAGTCCAACTTCAACTTCAACGTTTTTGCTGAGAAGGAAAAGCTTAGAAACAATGGGTCTAACTTCACCAATTGGTTCCGCAATCTAAGAATCATTCTTTCTGGCGGTCAAAAGGACTATGTCCTTGGGAAAGCGTTAGGTGACCCCTACGGCAATCTGCGTACCGATGATAAAGCCGCTCTATCATCAAGAAAGATGATTATGGTGTGATTAAGAGCACCATGTTGTTTGCTATGGAACCGTAACTTCAAAATCGCTTTGAAGACTATCTCGGTCCCTTTGAGATTCTCAAGAGCTGAAAACCATGTTTCGACTCAGGCTCGAGAGATATGAGATCTCGTAGAAGTTCTTTAACGCAAGATGGAGGAAGGGAGTTCCGTTAGTGAGCACGCCATTAAGATGACGGGCTACACTCAACCTGAGCAACTGAATGCACGATTCGAGGGAGCTCAAGATTGACAGGTCGCAATCACTCCTCCCAGCTACAAAAGTTTTGTAGTGACTCATAATCGATTGGTTCCATCGATACGATCACCGGGCTCTTCGCAAAGTCAAGGCCGCGAAGTGGACATCAAAAAGGATAATCATGTGTTGATGGTCAACAAGCCCACCTTCAAGAAAGGTAAGGATCAAAGAAGCCCTTCAAGAAGGGCGGCAAGCGCATCGCCTCGCCGAGAAGAAGCTCAAGTCTGGTCCTAAGCCGACATCGAGTGCTTCTATTGCAAGGACAAGGGTCATCGAAGTGCAATCTGTCCAAGTACTTAGCGGACAAGAATCTTTGGCACCATCAAAGGTATATTTGATATACATGTTATTGATGTTTTCCTTACTAGCCCTCGTTGTAGTGCTCGGGTATTTGATACCGGTTGCTAATATTTGTAACTCGAAACAGAGCTACTAATAGACGGCAATTGCAAGGGATGAGGTGACGATGCGCGTTGCAACGGATCAAGAGTTGATGTGATGGGCCGTCGACGCCTCCTTAGTTTTACCTTCGGATTAGTTTTAAACCTTAATAAATGTTATTATGTGCCTGCGTTGAGCATGAACATTATTTCTGGATCGTGTTTATTGCAAGACGGTTATTCATTTAAATCGGAGAATAATGGTTGTTCTATTTATATGAGTAACATCTTTTATGGTCACGCACCTCTTGTGAATGGTTTATTTATTCTAAATCTCGAAAGGGATGAAACACACATCCATAACATTGAGGCTAAGAGATGCAAAGTAGATAGTGATAATACTACTTATTTGTGGCAATCGCTGCTTAGGTCATATTGGTGTAAAGCGCATGAAGAAACTCCATTCTGATGGACTTTTGGAGTCTCTTGATTTTGAATCATTTGACACATGCGAACCATGCCTCATGGGCAAGATGATCAAAACCCCGTTCTCCGGTGTGATGGAGCGAGCAACGGACTTGTTGAAAATCATACATACCAATGTATGCGGACCGATGAGTGTTTCGACGAGTGGTGTATATCGCTATTTTATTACTTTTACCGATGACTTGAGTAGATATGAGTATATCTATTTAATGAAACATAAATCTGAAACGTTTGAAAAGTTCAAAGGATTTCAGAATGAAGTGGAGAACCATCGTAACAGAAAGATTAAGTTTCTACGATCCGATCGTGTGAGGTGAATATTTGAGTTACGATTTTCTCATGCATCTTAAAGCAAGTGGAATCGTTTCACAACTCACGCCACCCTAACACCACACAAGAATGGTGTGTCTGAGCAGGAATCGAACCCTATTAGATATGGTCCGATCAATGATGTCTCTACCGATTTGCGTTATCATTTTGGGGTTATGCATTAGAAACCGCGCATTCACTTTAAATAGGGCTCCATCTAAATCCGTTGAGACGACACCGTATGAACTGTGGTTTGGTGCTAAACCTAAGTTGTCGCTTAAAGTTTGGGGATGCGGCTTACGTCAAGAAGTTGATCTTGGGACAAGCTCGAACCCAAAGCGAGAAATGCGTCTTCATAGGATACCCTAAGGAAACTATTGGGTATACCTTCTATCACGTAACCAAGGCAAAGTGTTTGTCACAAGAACGGTTCCTTTCTTGAGAAGGAGTTTCTCTCGAAAGAAGTGAGTGGGAGGAAAGTAGAGCTAGACGAGGTTATTGAACCTTCTCTTGAATTGAGAGTAGCGCAAACTGACTGAATGGTTCCAAGGTCTGCACCAACAATAGAGGAAGCTAATGACAAGGATCATGAAGCTTCGGACGATGTCGACATCGAACGTCGCAGTCGACAAGGTCGCGTGCCCTCTTGAGTGGTACGTAACACCCTCAAATCGGACCTATGCAAGTTTGGGAAATTCACCAAACCCGCATAGAAACGATTCAAAGGTGCCCACCAGCACTTTCGTAAGGTGGAAAACGGTAATAACATTACACAACAGTCCTCGAAGGGACCCATGCATATATATAACAAATGACTCAAAGAGTCAAGAATACAGTTTAATATACAAGATCCAAATCACCTTGAAAATGAGAGCGTCCGACTACGGACAAGAAGCAAATGGGGCTAAGAGCCCCGAGAATAACCAATGGCGCCCATAACCCTGTGCCAAGCCGGAAGGGTAACCACGCTAACGGCGTCGATCTCAAAACCGCTTAAACAAAAGGTGCCGACAAAGGGCAAAGGAAAAGAAGGAGGCCAAGATCGAGGCCAAGACAGCGAGGCTAGAATTCGGGTCCTCGCCTACATAGGTATGGTGGATCGAAGGCAGCGTGGCAAAGCATTAAACAACCTATAGAGACTCGATACAATCGGCGGATATCGAGGGGGTAAGAAAGGCCTATTCGGATCCAACTCAAGCTAACACCAAACAAACCCATCCTGGCGTTTCTCGAGACCTATCGAGGAAGTCAACCGAGGAACTCACACGCTGGCGCTTTATTGAATTAGTGATAGTTGCGGTACTTTACTAGTCAGGTTTAGATAATCGCCCCGATAAAATAAACAAGGCACTTTTAGTTAACCATTCCTTGATAGTTGCAACAATTACTAATCGTGCATGATAGCATGAGATAAACCCAAAACCCAAAGCTTGTTGGTACTTTTATTCAGCCATTCCGCTAGAAGTTGCAATACTTACTAGTCGATACATTTGTCGCAAGCGACAACCAAACAAGCAATTGTGGGCAGTATTAATTAGCCATTCCATTATAGTGAAGCTGATTACTAGTCATTATAAGTCAAATTTATAACAATCAACTTTAGTTATGCTTGACTCTGATCGAGATATCAGGCTCCAAGTCGTCCATATCCGCGGACACGGCTTTCAGAAAGTTTTACCGCCGGTGCACCAATAGCAACACACGCCGATCAACCTCGAAAACCAAATCAAAACCCAACGAGGCTTTCACGACCGAACAATCACAGGATTCAGAATATTTCAGGCCACCTTAAGTAGAACCCGCAACGGAGTAAGCAAGCTCGAGACGGCCTCAAGGTTTGGCTAGACGGGTCAGAACGATCGGGAACCCAAACGGGCTTGTCGACACCGCACAAATCGTGGTCCGATCCTAACAAAGATAAAGCAAGACTCGCACAATCGTAAATAAAGCGGTAAAACATGGCATAAGTATCGATCGTAAATAAAACCTCAAACTAGTTTGTGGCCCCAAGAAATAAGAATGAATCAAGCTCGCTGGGGGTCCCATATACCTCCCGGATGTGGATAGCGCGAAAATCAAGGAACAGTATCAAGTACTCGGGGTCTTACGAGACACAAGTGGGCGCTCGAAACCAAATATTATCTATCACCCACCGATGCCTCGCTTATTTCAATTTTAGTTGTTAAAGAAAATAAAGTGAACAATAAGTAAAACTAGAATCATCTCCAACATCAACATGCGGCAATACATCAAGAATCGTGGCATGATTGACACACATCAGCACTTGAGCAAGCAACTACGACGCGCAAGTCCAACTATCTACCAAACAACAGGTAATAGGATGTGTCCAAGGCAATATATGGCTGCAAGGGATATCAAGGGTGCGGAAACTAGAGCATCGCAACACAGATAGCAATAGAGCAACAGGAGGGAGTAAAGACTATAAAAGTAAGATAGGTAGAAAGAGGGAGATGCTCGCCTGAAAACATTGTCGAAGATTTTCCCCGAAGATCGGGGCGAAGCTCACATCAACTCAACGGCCTTATCCGCAAAGAGGCAAAACACTGGAAGAAACACCGGATGCAATATTTAATACAACGGCAGAAGATCGGCATGATGCATGTATGATGCATGGCATGGCAAGGATGCGGTGCAATTAGGTCATATTAAGCGGAACCGGGGTCCCGACAATTAGTTAGGTGGTTCATGTTATTAAGGACCCCCGCAAATTAAGTGTTGTTTAGCAATGCAACAGATGGAACCGGTTCGCTACACATGTTTAAATGAGGCCAATATAAGGCTAGATTTGCCCGCATATGGGCCCCATATTTAATTATTAGGTGAATCGGCCTAAGGCCCCCAAACCACAGATATGCATGCGAGATGAATGACAATTCAATATGCAACAAGTTGTTATTATGTTATAAAATAGGGTTCGAGGAAAAGGAGTCACACATTAGAGGGGGCTCGACGATCTTGGTTTCCGGGGTTCGGGGTTCGACAGGTCTGTGGTCCGTCTCGGGGTCCGTGGTTCGACTCGCTTTCGTATCGGGTAGGTCTTGGCATCCGGAAGGGACTTGGGGTAATGTCGACGGCCAGCGTTCAGGGGAAGTTCTCGGCGTCCGGTGAAGCACTCGGCGTTCTATGGTTCCACGCCGACGCCTTGGTTTCGATGAAGAACTTGATGTGTCCGTTCGGGGTTCTTCGCTTGATGGCCGCCGATCTTGGACCTCGATGTCCGGAAGCGTAACTGGTCGGTCGTCGTTCTCGTCATCGAAGGTCTTGCCGGGTTCCGCGAGGTCTTGCTGCTATGGGTCTTGTCGGGCCTGCGCCATCGAGGCGTCTTGGCGAGGGAAGAAGCACTTGGCGTCCGGTGCGGTACTTGTGGTACAATTGGCGATCTTGGCGCCCTTCCGTTCGGGCTTGCTCGAGGGAGGTACTAGTCGTTTCGGGCGTTCTTGGTGGTCATCGGGTCCGCGCCAAGGCGGTTGGCGAACTTGTGCATCAAGACGGCCATCGGAGACATAAGGTACCCATGGCGCATACACGAACACACACAGACGCACACGCTGGGCAGCCTCTGTGTCGACGGTGGCGGGCAGCGAGGTGGAGAGCCTTCGGCCGGGACGGCCCGGAGGGAGGCGACGGCGACGTGCTCGGGGAAGGGCTCGCGGAGGGGGAAGCCGGGGGTTGAGGGCGCGACGGAGAGCGCCGGTGAGCGGCCAAGGACGTTGCGGAGGGGGCTGGGCTCGCGTGGGGAAGGCGCCGGGGCTGGCGAGCTCAAGGACGGAGGGCTCTCGGGGCGCTTCGTGGCCGCCAGGACGGGCGAGGGGCGGCGACCTTGACCGGGCGGCGGAGGACGGCGGCGCGAGACGGGTAGGGCTGCTGCTAGGGAGCGAGGCGCCGCGAGGGGAGTAGCACGCGCGCTGGGTCGAGGGGGCGCGGGCGGCGGGCCGAGCAGGTGTCATGGACGTGCCGCTAGGCTAGCGGTGGCCGGGATTGGGGCACGCGGGAGCTCCGGCCATGAGGGGCTGGCACACAGTGCAGAGGGGACGCGGCGGCCCGAGAGGAAGGTTGCAGGCGCGGTGGTCGCGGACGTGAGGGCGAGCTCATGGGTGGCAAGGAGGCGCGGGCGCGCTGGAGGCGGGGTTGAGGCGCAGGCTGCTGGCCGGGGGTCGTGGGGAGCGGTGGAGAGCGAGGTCGGCCGGACTTGGGGGAGAGGGAGGGGGCGGCGCCGGCGGGAGGAGGTAGGTGGCGAGGAGGTGGAGCAGGAGGCAGGTAGAGGGCAGTGACGCGGGCACGGGAGGCTCAAGGTGGAGAGAAGAGAGGTTGGAGGAGGGAGAGGAACAGGGCCAGGAGAGGTGGGCCAGAGCGGTGGGTCCCATGCGGCGTGGGGCCCAGCGGCAGAGGCTCAGCGCGGAGGGAGTGGACTGGTCCCGGGAGAGGCAGGTGGGGCGTGTGTGTGCGTAGTGTCCGAGAGGAGGGGTGGCTTAGAGAGAGGGAGGAGGACAAGTGGCGGTATGAGTGGAAGAGGGAGGAGAGAGATGAGGTGGCGTGGGATTGGTGGGAGTGATGTGGTGTAGGGGTGGGTAGGTTGGTAAGAAAAGACTAGGATTAGGCGGTGGACTGAATGTTATTTCCTGGGGTGGTCGATCGGGTCAATTGGCCCGTTCGACTGCCCCTATTAAAATAATTTAAATTCTTATTTATTCTAATTGGGCCGTTTGCAACCCGATAGCAACAAACAAAATAACTCCGGAGACCCGGGTTTTGGCGTTTGAATAAGATGGGGCGTTTTAGAAAACAAACGGGCGTTGCGAAAATAGTTTTATGCAAACAATGCATGATGATGACGATGCAATGCACAAATTCAACGCGATTTTCTAGTAGTGGTTTTTGCGGGATGCCACAATTCGACACCACTAACAAGGGATCTCGCCCTCGAGATCCGCCTCATGGTACCGGAAGGAAAGTCGGCGTTCTCTGTCTTCTCGCTTTGTGTAGATCCTCGCGACACCACTAACAAGAGGTCGTCGTCCGTGATCGTCGAGAGAGCTCTCCGGAACTAAAAGGTCGAAGGTAGAGGTATCAACAAATAAAGCCACCTCTAACTCCGATGGAAAGGGGGAACCGATGCATTCTCATCAACTTCAATGTACAGAAGCGAATAGAAAGGGTAGTCGGCATGGGGGCCAATCCATCACACACCCAAACTATTACTCCGCACAATCAGTAGAAGGGAGTGCAACCATTCTCGGAAACAGACTGAAGATCTCGACAAGCGAGGTTCGGGAACAAAGGAGGGATGCATCAGATCGATCCGGCGAGATGATGTCGTCGCGTCGGAAAACACCGGAAGGCACAAACAAGGAACAAAGAATGGTAACACCGTAGACGGATTCCTCGGATAGCATGAAGACCGGATGGTAGAACACCGTTACTAAAGGAGGAAGCGAAACCCTGAGGTACGATGGAAAACCCAACCACGAGAAGTCCTGGACTCGAAGAAAAGATAAGAGAGCAGATTCAAAACACGTCGAGATAAGAGGAGAATAGCAGAGGGGTAAGGAGTAAAATCAGGCCTAGCCAGAACTATCCAACCGATTTTCAAAAATAGTTTGACACTTCTACTACGGCCGTTAGCTAGGTTATCCTACAGTCGACTTGTGGGTATCGCAAGCGTGCTCGATACCACTCAGAACACCCTCAAATCGGACCTATGCAAGTTTGGGCGAAATTCACCAAACCCGCATAGAAACGATTCAAAGGTGCCACCAGCACTTTCGTAAGGTGGAAAACGAAATAACATTACACAACACCTCGATGGGACCCACAGATGATATATATAACAATGACTCAAAGAGTCAAGAATACAGTTTAATATACAAGATCCAAATCACCTTGAAAATAAAGAGAGCGTCCACTACGGACAAGAAGCAAATGGGGCTAAGAGCCCCGAGAATAACCAATGGCGCCCATAACTCGCCCAGCCAAGCTAAGGGTAACCTCGCTAACGGCGTCGATCTCAAAACCGCTTAAACAAAAGGGGTGCACAAAGGGCAAAGGAAAAGAAGGAGGCCAAGATTAAGGCCAAGACACGGCGAGGCTAGAATTCGGCGGTCTCGCCTACATAGGTATGGTGGATCGGCGGCAGCAGACGCATTAAACAACCTATAGAGACTCGATACAAGGCGGATATCGGAGGGTAAGAAAGGCCTATTCGGATCCAACACAAGCTAACACCAAACAAACCCATCTCGGCGTTTCTCGAGACCTATCGAGGAAGTCAACCGAGGAACTCACACGCTGGCGCTTTATTGAATTAGTGATAGTTGCGGTACTTTACTAGTCAGGTTTAGATAATCGTCCTGATAAAATAAACAGTGGGAACTTTTAGTTAAACATTCCTTGATAGTTGCAACAATTACTAATCAGGTACAGATAGCATGAGATAAACCCAAAACCCAAAGCAGCTTGTTGGTACTTTTATTCACCATTCCGCTAGAAGTTGCAATACTTACTAGTCGATACAATTGTCGCAAGCGACAACCAAACAAGCAATTGTGGGCGTATTAATTAGCCATTCCATTATAGTGAAGCTGATTACTAGTCATTATAAGTCAAATTTATAACAATAAACTTTAGTTATGCTTGTCTATGATCGAGATATCGGCTCCAAGTCGTCCATATCCGCATGACACGCCGTAAAGTTTTACCCGCCGGGTGCACCAATAGCAACACACGCCGATCAACCTCGAAAACCAAATCAAAACGCAACGAGGCTTTCACGACCGAACAATCACAGATTCAGAATATTTCAGGGCCACCCTTAAGTAGAACCCGCAACGGAGTAAGCAAGCTCGAGACGGCCTCAAGGTTTGGCTAGACGGTCGTGAACGATCGGGAACCCCAAACGGGCTTGTCGACACCGCCAAATCGTGGTCCGATCCTAATAGTACAAATGGCAAGACTCGCACAATCGTAAATAAAGCGGTAAAACATGGCATAAGTACAGATCGTAAATAAAACCTCAAACTAGTTTGTGGCCCCAAGAAATAAGAATGAATCAAGCTCGCTCAGGGGTCCCATATACCTCCCGGATGTGGATAGCGCAAAATCAAGGAACAGTATCAAGTACTAGGGGTCTTACGAGACACAAGTGGGGCTCGAAACCAAATATTATCTATCACCCACCGATGCCTCTCGCTTATTTCAATTTTAGTTGTTAAACAGAAAATAAAGTGAACAATAAGTAAAACTAGAATCATCTCCAACATCAACATGCGGCAATACATCAAGAATCGTGGCATATGATTTACACACATCAAGACTTGAGCAAGCAACTACGACGCGCAAGTCCAACTATCTACCAAACAATGTAATAGGATGTGTCCAAGGCAATATATGGCTAAGGGATATCAAGGGTGCGGAAACTAGAGCATCGCAACACAGATAGCAATAGAGCAACAGGAGGGAGTAAAGACTATAAAAGTAAGATAGGTAGAAAGAGGGAGATGCTCGCCTGAAAACATTGTCGAAGATTTTCCCCGAAGATCGGGCGGTTTCACATCAACTCAACGGCCTTATCCGCAAAGAGGCAAAACACTGGAAGAAACACCGGATGCAATATTTAATACAACGGCAGAAGATCGGCATGATGCATGTATGATGCATGGCATGGCAAGGATGCGGTGCAATTAGGTCATATTAAGCGGAACCGGGGTCCCGACAATTAGTTAGGTGGTTCATGTTATTAAGGACCCCCGCAAATTAAGTGTTGTTTAGCAATGCAACAGATGGAACCGGTTCGCTACACATGTTTAAATGAGGCCAATATAAGGCTAGATTTGCCCGCATATGGGCCCCATATTTAATTATTAGGTGAATCGGCCTAAGGCCCCCAAACCACAGATATGCATGCGAGATGAATGACAATTCAATATGCAACAAGTTGTTATTATGTTATAAAATAGGGTTCGAGGAAAAGGAGTCACACATTAGAGGGGGCTCGACAATCTTGGTTTCCGGGTTCGGGTTCGACAGGTCCGTGGTCCCGTCTCGGGTCTGTGGTTCATTTCGCTTCGATCGGTAGGTCTTCGCATCCGGTGCGGACTGGGGTAATGTCGACGGTCCAGCGCTCGTGGGAAGTTCTCGGCGTCCGTGAAGCACTCGGCGTTTATGGTTCCACGTCGACGGCCTTGGTTTCTCGATGAAGAACTTGATGTGTCGTGTCGGTTCCCGCTTTGCCGCCGGGCGTCGATCTTCGGACCTCGATGTCCGGAAGCGTAACTCGGTCGGTGTCGTTTCGCCATCGCAAGGTCTTGCCGGGTTCGCGAGGTCGGTCTTGCTGCTATGTAGGGGTCTTGTCGGCCCGCGCCATCGAGGCGGTCTTGGCGAGGAAGAAGCACTTGGCGTGCGGTACTTGTGGTACTGTGTGGCGATCTTGGCGTCTTCCTGCTGCTTGGCGTTCGAGGGAGGTACTAGTCGCTCGCGTTCTTGGTGGTCATCGTCCGGCGAAGGCGGTTGGCAACTTGGGTGCATCAAGACGGCCATCGGAGACATAAGCGGTACCCATGGCGCATATACACGAACACACACGACGCACACGCTGGCGGCGGGCCGACGGTGGCGGGCGAGGTGGAGAGCGGCTCGAGGGCCCCGGAGGGCGACGGCGACGTGCTCGGGAAGGGCCTCGAGGGGAAGCGGGGTTGAGGGCGACGGAGAGCGGTGAGCGCGCAGGGCCGACGCTTGAGGGGGTCGCTGCTCGCGTGGGAAGGCGCCGGGCTGGCGAAGCTCTGAATGACGACGGAGGGCTCGGGCGCCAGGCCGCCAGATCGGCGGGCAGGGCGGCGACCTGACCGTGGCGGGAGGACGCGGCTCGGGCGCGAGACGGGCGGCGGGCTCGCTGGAGCGAGGCCCGGGCGGAGGGAGTAGCACGCGCGGGGGGGTCGAGGGGGCGCGCCGGGCTGGGGCGATGCGGCGTGCTGCGGGCGGAGCGGCTGCTTAAGGCTGGGAGCCGCGGCGCCATGGGGCTTACAAGAGCTTGCGCGGAGGGGCTTGGGCCAAGGCGGGGACGCGGCCACAGAGGAAGGTCAGGGGGCGGTGGTCGCGGGTGGAGGGCGGAGCTCCGGCGAGGTCTGTGTGAGGCGGGCGCGGGAGGCGGGGTGAGGCGCACGGGCTGGGCGGGGTCGGGGAGCGGTGGAGAGCAAGGTCGGCCGGACTTGGGGGAGAGGGAGGGTGCGCCTGGCGGAGGAGGTAGGTGGCGAGGGAGGGTGGAGACGGTGGGTAGAGGCGGGGCAGGTGACGCGGGCGAACGGGGAGGCTCGCGTGGAGAAGAGAGGTTGGAGGAGGGAGAGGAACAGGGCCAGGAGAGGTGGACCAGAGCGGTGGGTCCCATGCGGCGTGGGGCCCAGCGGCAGAGGCTCAGCGCGGAGGGAGTGGACTGGGTCCTGGGGAGAGGCAGGACTGGGGGAGGTGGGCGTGTGTGTGCGTTGTGTGTCTGAGAGGGAGGGGGTGGCTTAGAGAGAGAGGGAGGAGGACAAGTGGCAGAGTATGAGTGGAAGAGGGAGGGAGAGAGATGAGGTGGCGTGGTGGGATTGGTGGGAGTGATGTGGCAGGTAGGGGTGGGTAGATAGGTTGGTAAGAAAAGACTAGGATTAGGAGCAGGTGGACCGAATGTTATTTCCTGGGGTGGTCGATCGGGTCAATTGGCCCGTTCGACTGCCCCTATTAAAATAATTTAAATTCTTATTTATTCTAATTGGGCCGTTTGCAACCCGATAGCAACAAACAAAATAACTCCGGAGACCCGGGTTTTGGCGTTTGAATAAGATGGGCTTTAGAAAACAAAGCAGGCGCTATAAAATAGTTTATGCAAACAATGCATGATGATGACGATGCAATGCACAAATTCAACGCGATTTTCTAGTAGTGGTTTTATGGATGCCACATACCAACCTGCCTTGACCGCCTTGTTAGTAGAAGACAAAGGAACCTACGAACTATGAGGAAGCGATGATGAGCCCAGACTCTGAGAAATGGCTGGAAGCCATGAAATCCGAATTGGGATCCATGAGCGAAAACCAAGTATGGACTTTGGTGGACCCTCCTAGTGACCGAAAGGCCGTTGAGTGCAAATGGATCTTCAAGAAGAAAACGAACGCGGATGGTAATGTTACAGTCTATAAAGCACGGCTTGTTGCGAAAGGTTTTCGACAAGTTCAAGGTGTTGACTACGATGAGACTTTCTCTCCCGTAGCGATGTTTAAGTCCATTCAGATTTTATTAGCAATTGCTGCGTTTCATGATTATGAAATATGGCGATGGATGTCAAGATGCGTTCCTCAATGGCAACATTGATGAAGAGTTGTATATGATGCAACCCGGTTTTGTGGATCCTAAGGATGCCGATAAAGTATGCAAACTTCAAATGCTCTATTTATGGATGAAGCAAGCATCTCGGAGTTGGAACCTTCGCTTGATCAAGTGATCAAGGGCTTTGGATTTATTCCAAATTGCTACAAGCTTGCATCTACAAGAAAGTGAGTGGGATCTCGGTGGCGCTTCGGTACTATATGTGGATGACATATTGATTATCGTAAATGACATCAACATGCTTAACGATGTGAAGAGTTATTTGAACAAGTGTTTTTCAATGAAAGACCTAGGTGAAGTTGCTTATATATTGGGCATCAAGATCTATAGAGATAGACAAAGACGCCTGATAGCTTTAAGCCGGTACATACCTAGACAAAGTTCAAAAGGTTCGTAATGGATAAGGCAAAGAAAGGTTCAAAGGACTATGTTGTCGTAAGATATTGAGCAAGGCTCAAGGTCCAGCCACGGTAAATGATAGGAAGCTATGAGCAAAGTGTCTTATGCCTCGCCATAGGTTCTATCATGTATGCCATGCCGTGTACTAGACCGGATGTGTCCAATGCTCTTAGTTTGACGAAGCAGATATCAAAGTGATCCGAGTGGAACATCGACAGCCGTGAAGAACATCCTAAAGTACCTAAATAGAATAAAGAAATGTTCTTAGTCTATGGGTGATGAATAGCTCGTAAAGGTTACGTCGACGCTAGTTTTGACAATACAAGGATGATTCTAAATCTCATGTGATACGTGTATATTTTGAATGGAGGAGCGAGTCGAGAAGATGCAAGCGAGGCGTGATCGCTGGGATCTACAAGAGAAGCGGAATACATGGCGCGCAGAGCGTCAAGTGAAGGAGTTTGGATCTTAAACTTCATCATCGAGCTTGGCGTGGTTCCAAGTGCATTGGACCCATCGAGATATTGTGTGACAACATCGGCGCCATAGCACTCGCTAAGGAACCAAGATATCATCCAAAGACCAAGCATATCAATCGCAAGTTTCATATAATCCGAGATTATATAGATGGAGATCCAAGATTAGCAAAGTACATACAGATCTCGAATGTCGCAGATCCATTGACTAAACCTCTTCCACGTGTAAACATGATCAAGACCTCAAAGGCCATGGGTGTGAGATTGTTGCCAAATGTAAACTAGATTATTGACTCTAGTGCAAGTGGGAGACGGTTGGAATTATGCCCTAGAGGCAATAATAAAGCTATTATTATTATAATTCTTGTTCATGATAATGTTTATATTCCATGCTAGAATTGTATTAAGCAGAAACTTTAATACTTGTGTGGTTTGTGAAAAACACCGTGTCCCTAGTACGCCTCTAAGGACTAGCTCATTGATTAATGATGGTTAAGGTTTCCTAACCATGGACATGAGTTGTCGATTAATAATGAGATCATATCATTGGGATAATGATATGGTGGATGTAAACTAAGCCAAGCAATTAGATCGTGTCATCGTGTTCGTTTCATGTAAGCTTTT